>WWPM01023075.1:0-11658 GCA_023279145.1 Glomeris maerens
TGCACTAAGAAAAAGATAAGAAATTTGAATTAGCGTTCAAATTACGGTTCAATCCGCTTAAATGGGACAGCGTACGTTAGGGCCAAATCGTCCACGTAGCCTATATATACAAAACCAAACATCTCAATTTTCATTCGCTTAATAATTATACTATTGGGAAAAATCTGCCTAGATTAAATTTCAAAATAATTTTACCATATAGGTCCTTTGGTGAATATCTAGTCCTACTTGGGCCAGTCGTTTAAATTGGGACAATACAGAACCGGATTGCAACCGTATCGTATTTAAAAACCTCGTTTACAAATGGTCCCTTTTCGCGCCTTTAGAATTTAAACAACAACATTTCATGAAAATTATAGTGTAGTAAACAAGTCTTCAATTTGCCAATTTAATTAAATATAATTAACAGTTAATTTGGGGGAAATTTAACTGCGTTAAATGTGAACTGACACGAATGAAATGAACTTATATAGTTTCAATTTCAAATGTTAGTACTCTTTGCGCAGTATAACTATACCCTGTTTCAGTCCAACTTTGCTTAAAATCCTCTTTGGCAAGATGCGAAAACACAAATCCTATCCATTCAGATTTAAATCCAACAAGTCACTGATCCAACTTGGTCACAATTTCGTCTAATAAACTGGACTAAATAATTTATCTCACTTATTCTATACAAATACATTCTACAATTTATGTATAATAGTGCATTATACTTAATTGATCCACTTGCAAAAAGTATATACTGGATCCAGTTGAATACCGACGTTGATTGTAAAATGTATTTACTTGGATGCATTTCGATCCAATGATACGCAACAGTGTACGTAATAGGCCTGGATTAGAAGCGATTTTTATACAGTATGTATCAAAACTGCAATCAAATTTGATTATTTTATCAAGTTGGATCAATTTTTCCCTCATCATAAAGATGGCTGCCCTGGTGCTAGCTTGAAGCACTGTTGAACAATTGAAACAGATTATGAGACTGGTAATAGCCAAATTGACAGTTAACGAGCCGAAACAGAACTAATAATACCAAAACTCTATAGTGTCAGTTCACCTTTAACCCTTTCTCCCCCCAAAATTGCAATTTACTGTATATACTCTCTGCTGAATCTTTGCTTCAGTGACCAAGTGTTTAGTCTGGAAAATACCGGGGAAGTGAGTGAGAGAAAGAGACAGACAAACGGATTGATAGATAGTTTAGTTAGTAAGTTAGCTATAGACAGATAGTTTTGTTCTTAAGACAGAATGAGATTAGAGATGAAGAAGAAGCATGATGGCGATGACGAGGGAACCCAAAAAGAAAAGACGCGGCTGGAAGAAAAGTCAGCCGGCGCGAGAAAGACAAACCGTACAAAAGTCTCTTTCTGTGTCCCAGCAGAGGGTCCCTTTTGCTGATCGACACACTGTATATGTATAGTAGAAGCACACATGTTCACTTCACTCGTCAAAGTTGCCTCGGTGTTTTGCTTGATGATGGACGGGTTGCGTTTGTAATGTTGGTTGGTTTTGGTTTAGGTTTAGGTTTAGGTGGATGGGCTTTGGGGGCACTCCGCACACACACCACACACACTTCATCCTTTCTGTCTTTAGGGGGAAGATTAGAGGTTGGTTGGTTGGCCCTCTTACCTGTATCCTGCCGAGTTGTGGCCGGGTGCCAAAAGGGCACAGGGACGTCACTTGGCCGAGGACACCAGCGAAGTGCCGTAGGACTGCGCGTTGCACGTGGGCAACGCGAAAGGGTTCATCGTCGCGAACGGCGAAGACACCAGACTGCTCATCCCTGCGTCATTATAATTCGAAACAAATATGGTTAGCATTTCTTAAGACTGGAAGATGGGTCATTTTCTCCCCGTACCATACGGCACTTATAAGCTTGCGCGAGTCCGGGTTATACAGGGTGTCCCGTAAACATGGGGCAAAAATCCAAGGGCTGATGCATTTGAACTGTTCTAAGCACATTTTGTTCTCTTAGAATTTCGGATACCAGGCTCAGTTTTGAAGATACAGGGTCAACGGACGGGTTGCGTGACCCCTTGGAAAATCACTGCAATCCAAGTTAGTGCTTCCCTGTTTTGCACGAGATTAGCTGTAAAGCATTTCCATAGGGCTGCACTGCAGTGCTTTTCCAAGGGTCATGCAACCCGTCCGTTGACCCTGTATCTTCAAAACTGAGCCTGGAATCTGAAATTCTAAGAGAACAAAATATGTTTAGAACAGTCCAGTGCACCGGCTCTTTGATTTTTGCCCCATGTTTACGGGACACCCTGTATAGTTGCGCGTGGGAACGGTGTACGCAAGGATTGGTTCCGTTTGGGACACAATTTCAGTTTGCCATATTTCCTGAACGATATGTTGTATTTGAATTCTGCCCCATCAAGATGCAGGGATAACATCTAGACAGAAGCTGAATTCATCCCGAATGTTATGTCAAATGTCTCGCGTCAATGAGTTTTGCAATTGCTTAGGTCACTGGTCATTAAAATTCGCTGAAATTGTGTCCATCTTTTTGGATCACCCTGTAGTGTTAATTAATGATTTAATAAGGTTCAGACACCTGATGAAGGTGCTGAGAATTAGCGAGAAACACGTGTCGTGTCCGCAGCAAGAGCGTAACGTGCTCTTTACGTCTTTTTGGAACTGAGTTGCGTGTAAAGGATTTTCAAATTTAGGTGCGTTAACTATTTGGAACATCGTATCGGAATATCGAACATATCGATATTTCTTTCCAGCGATATATCGATTTTTTTAAATAAAGATTTATCAAAAATATGGTTTTGCTACAATATTCACATTTTAACAATGCACATTTTTGCTCAAAATTACCACTTTCACGATGAGTATTTGTTGAAATATTACAAGAAACAATATTAAAAGTGAAATAAAGTTTCAAGAAATTCATCTATTCTGTACTAAGATGTCAAATATGCTCAGGTATGTCGTTACCAAATTTGTTCTTATGCAAAATAAGTCGCAAATAAATGTTTTGAAGTTGGAGACGACTCGAGAATGATGAATGAAACGAAAGGGGTTGTGTGATTTTATGATTGATGCGACAATAATACGAAGCGACGCATGCGCACATTTTTCTCCCGTATAATTAATGAGGCCTTTGATTGACAGCGATGTAATTAATACAATCAGAGTGCATCGTGATGCTGCAGATATTCATTGATTTGAGCAGTCATCGAGTAAAAGTCATCAATTCCAACGTATAGGGTTCGTGTAAATCAATTAATTGGAAATATATGCGTAACTGCAAAATGGTAGGATTTCGTGATTTAATTCAACAAGAGTGTTGTTGTGTTTAAGATAGGGAATTAGCATGAATTCAATAATGAAATTTAATTTGGAAATAAAATGCCAATTTAAGATATGGAATAGTTAAGATATTACATTTAAGAACATTGTAATAAAGATATGGAATTACATACTGATGGAAATTAATATGAACTAAGACAGGAAGGAATTCACTACGAATTTAAGATGCAGAATATTTAAGATTTGGATTATTGTACTTAAGTTATGGAAGGAAACACATATTAGTAACAGTTTTCTAAAGAACACTCGTGTTTTTAAAATACTTTAACGTATCATAATTCTCTTATAATTTTGCAAGAAAATTTAATTAATTCCCTCTATTGTTCAACATAGAAACATTATGTATGACCCCTGAAATAAAAAGAGAGAGGGAGTGCAATTTGCAATTTGAAATGTTGAATAAGTTATTCCGGGAAGAGCTACATGTATAAATAAATAAATAGATGATGCATAGAAGGGTGTGGTGTCCACTTACACCATTTCCTGATTTGATACAGAATGACTGAAACGAGATCAAATTGATAGGTCGGCTAGGATTGACTTACACTTGATGTCATCGCTTGGGGCACTGGGGCACCGATGACGTCACCGATGCCCCAAGCCCTCCCACACACAAACGACGATGTGGAACGCAAATTATTTACGCCAATTTTGGTAACGAAATCTGGGAAATTCAAGGAATTGAAAAACCGAATTGAAATCTAGATATACATTTTTCTAAACCAGTTTCCTCAATATTGAACGGACTCAAAACTTTGCACACTTCTGTATTCCTGTATTCTTAAATGATAATTAAGAAATCCATTCAAAAGACATGCTGTTATTTCAGCAACAGAAAACCCACGATATTAGAAATCATTTTGGTTTCTTTTGCAGCCAAAAAATGCGGCTATAATTAAAAATGAAAATGTGGAAACTTTTCACTCGTTCCCGTAAGTGCTAACCACTGAACTTGAATATACAGATGATAAAGATCACCGTTAACTTCCAATAATCTTAAAGATTTCATAAAGTTTTACAATGTTTCTTCGTCACAGATAACATAAATGCATCCCGTGTTTAATTCAATTTCAATTACACTGTATGTATTAATATTTCAGTTTATGGAGGACAGAAGAATAATTTATTATTTGAAATAATGCTGGAATATCTATCGTCCCAGGCAACCCGTGGTAAGCACGCCACGCCCACTCGGCATCATTTTCTGCGGCAGATGATTGTTGCTGCAAAGGAGACTGACTTCTTTATCACATATTTTCCCAGAGGGATATATACGTGGATTGCTTTTTTGAACAACTGGTAATACCCTTTGCCTGTTTCCCCTTATTGACTGCTGGTAAAAACCGCATGGGAACACACACATTTATCGCACAATAACTGAAAACGTAATGTGATTTTTGCGGTCCGACCGCAGAGTTAGGCTTAAAAAAGTTATTGCTGAAAATATATTGCACTAGAGAGAGAAAAAACATTCTGCCTCAATGGTTACAAAAGAAAATTAGATTTTACCTTGCTCAAAAATAATAAATACTGATTCAGTGGGAAATTTATGAGATTATGATGTAGTAGATCACACGTACCACACGACACGTGTTTTAATCGACAATTAGATCAATTCTCTTTCAGCCAACTGAGAAAAATACATCGAATATTTGATTTGGTTTCTGTGTTAATTTTGAATGGTCCACTTATACGTACAGTGTATGTAGTATAGTGATCAGATCGTCAAAGGTGCACTGCGTGTAAATGCACATCTGTGAAGATGTGTGCAGACAGGGCAATCCCTTTTCAAACAAAATATAAGGAAAAAAGAAACAGAAGATGGATGTAGTAACTAACATCTGATCGAAAATGAATCATTCACTTCCCCTGTGTGCATTTCAGTCTTCTGGGACCGATTTCGGATTCCAAGAGAATATAAAAAATAACAATATCCTCAACAGAAACAGCAGTGTACACTTGGACCACACTGAGAAAACGAAATTTCAAGTTAATATAGCCAATAAGTATGCAAAGTTTGAAGTGGACTGGTAAAGGGTATAAGAGGGCTAAATTGAAGGTTTCAGATTTGAATGTAACACGCGAAACTACACGCAAAAATATGGCACCAATCATCCATATGACATCCATAATGCATGCTCCCAACATCTTGCCATTGATCATTCGTGGCGCGTTCGCAATAAAGATGTGGGGAGCATGAACTATGGATGTCACATTTTACGTAGGGTTCATAGGAACTTTGCGTCTTGTTTTCATGCAGCCAATATACCCTGTGATTCTGCAACACCCTGTATAGGGATATAGTTGATAGAAAGTGAGGTATATACTGTATACTAACTGGAAGCGCCGTTGAAGAGTCCCGGTGATCCCGGTACACCCATATTGCCCAACTGCGACGGACTACTGTACGTGCCGTTCATGGACGAGGAGCCGTAACTGCTTCCGTTGCTGCTGTGCGGCGTGGACGCGTTGGACCCGTAGCCTCTGGGTGACACGCTGCTGCTCTGCGGACGACCGTACTCATCTACTTTCCACCATACAACAAACGAAACCATCATTAAGGCCCAATCGCTATACAACAGTAACAACAGTACAGCGAAACTTGTCTTGCGGGATCACCGATATACATGGTGTCTCACTCGGGGCTGACCCTTTACAAATACGAATTGCTCTGCAACACGTGCATGTAGCATCATGTACTAGGGCTCAAAAGATTCCTTATGTTTTGGAGAATTGGTTGAGTGTAATAAAGAGGCGCTGTACAATAGAGGGCGCCGGTGTAGCGACCGGGAAGCAACACCATGGTGCAGACAACTGTCTAATTCCAAGATTTCATCTCCGCAGAGTGGGGATAGCAAGCATGCCGTATACCGTACCGCAGAGAGTGTTCATTGCGAAGACCTACTGGATCACAGGGTCAGTAACACAGTGTCAGGGGAGGCCATTTCCAACACCTTTTGTAATGTGGACTTAATTGTTTTCCACTAAATAAAGGTGTTTCAGGTTCCTCCACCGTGCTTTTACAACACGTTCCCGAGTTAAGCATAGTACTCAGGAACGGCGAAAATGCTCCGGAATATGTCCGTGGGTGGAAAGTGTGATTTCGGGCATCGGAAAACTTGACGGTACTCAGCAAAATTTTTCCCCTAGCGGAAGTTTCGCCACGACCTGCATTCCGGCTATATTTGAGCCTGGAATGAAAACATTATTTCCAGCGGCGAAATTAAGATTTGCACCCCGTTCAATTTCCAACGCCCCGAAATTCCGTGCAAGCGTAATTTCCATCCTGATTTCCGTTCCGCCGGACCTGAGTACTATGCTATAGTCGCGAACAATCCATGGGGCCACTTCGATTTACTATGTGCCGATGCGCAAAACGCCGGGGGTTTGAGGCTATAAACGCTGCGATACCGCCTTATTATACGTCAATTAATCTGGCAGTACGCGCTCACCGAGTACAGAACGTGAATGCGTAAGGAGCGAGTGACGTCAGCGTGACGCCGCTCACGTCGCATGGAACGTGACACTCACAGAGCTCGTGTGTGACATGTCCGTGACGTCACTCGTTCTCCTCTTCACGGAAAAACAGCGGTTTCAACGTGTATGCAGGCGATTACACGTTGACACCTACATGGTTGCTTTTAATCTCAAAAACGAAGCCAATTATATAATGGAATGCATGTTATTGAGTTCGAAATCAACAATAAATTATCGCAATTTATTTCAAACTAGAGAAGTCTGCGAAAACATTTTATTTACGTTTTGGCGAATCTCAGATTTGAATGCGAGATGCGCTGGTCGGGGCGTGGCTTCACATGATGCTTTGCCAATCTGCAAATCTTTTGGTGAAAGCGTCGTAAGTTGTTCACGTTCTGTGTGCGACTGATTGGCGCGGCTTACTATGACGTCAAAAATGACGTCACACGCGTACACGTGCCGTGTACCTTTATCTCTATTATAGGGAGCCGTGCATAAATGACGTCAGAAGTTGAGGGGTGGGAGGGGGTAGACAAAGTGATTATTTTTGTACCGAAGTGGGGAGGGGTGGGGGGTCAAGACAAAAGTGACACCACTTTGAAATTTGCTAAATTTGTGTATGGCAAATGAGAGATGGAATTCGCTGAATTTGAGTGTGACAGGAGAGTACGGGGAGGGGATTTGATACTCCTAATCTCTCCTTATATGGCATTGCAAGGAAAGAGGTGAGAGAATCATTTAATTATAATATACATGGTGTTACCGAATTTGAGGGACAAACTGAAAGGGTATATTCCGTGCACGAAGAGAAGACGAAAAGTTCCTATAAACCCTTGTCCGCAAAGGCTTAGTTTTTTAAGTAGCACCTACATGAAATGTGACATCCATAATTCGTGATCCCCACATCTGTCCAGTGATCATTTGTTATGCGTTTCTAAAAAAATATGTGGGAAGCATGAATTATGGATGTCAAATTTTATGTATGTGCTACTTAAAAAACTAAACGTTTGGAGACATTGGTTCATAGGAACTTTAAGGGGGAAGGTCGGTACACTGAAGTGCCAATTTGGCCAGTGGGATGGCGCTAAATTCGAGGGGGAGGATGGGTGACATGAACGAGCTTTATCCCCTTTCACACTCCTATCTTCCCCACCTTTAGTCAATTCCCTGGAGCCTTGTCCAACCCTTCCCTGCAAAACTCTGCAAGAATATGAACTTGTGGCGCCCTCTTTCCTTTAGTGCCCTTACTTCTCTTAGGGATTTCTTGTTGTTGCATCAGCCAAACTTATTGCAGATCATTACATCAGCCAATATTATTGCTGATCATTGCATCAGCCACTTGGGGGCCTATATAAGCTGGGGCCACACTCCTCTCTCCTGAGTTGGCATGGAGTTGGCATTCAATACTGTTCTTGAGCCATTGCTCCTCTAAGTTTATATTTTAGATTAATAAATATATTTGTTGTGGACTAATGCAAAATTATTCAATTCCCACAAACTTCAAACAATTCAGTGCCATTTTGATATAGGTGTACACTATTTGTTATCAAAATATTGATGTTCAAATATTGAACATAAAAAAATTGCAAAACTAATTCTGAACTGCAAATAAATTTTGGAGATTATAAATACATACAAAACAAACACAGTAAAATTAATAAATAATTTAAAGACATGCTAAAAAACATGATAAAATACAGTCAAAGCCGGTTAACGTGGCCACATCCGTCCTACATGATTTGGCCACGTAAACCGGCTGGCCACGTTAAGCGAAATGAAATTTTTTATAAAAAAATTGCTAACATCGATTTTTCTAACATCGTTTTATCGGTACATGGAAAATTTACCACATCGGAATATTCGTTCTCCATTTTTAAATGTTAATCAAGATTAAGAAATAGTAATTCACAATTTGGGTTACTTAATTGTATGCAAACAGATTTGAAATAATCCATGGCCAAAACAAATTGCTTTAGGACATGACACACGAATGCTCTTGGTGAGCCGAAATACATAAGTTTGTATCTTATGTAACCTACTTTGTGGATATGGATTATTCCAAATTTGTTTGCTAATTAAGATGTTCCATAAAGAAAATCTTTATTCATTTTCAAAGAAAGTCTCGGATATCTTGTTGACAGAGGGATGCATTGCGCAACTTGCCAGAGAGATGAAATTGCCCATTGGGAACAATCAGTTCGCTATTTTGTGCAAAACTTTCAAAATATATGATGGCTGCTGTGTGCAGAATGTTGGTCTGCACACAATTTACATAACATAATGGGGTTTTGCGGCCACGCTAACCGACTTTTTGCCACGCTTAGCGGAGCTTCCAACATGCAAAACACTGCGTTTGATCGGTCCCAGGTCATTCTGGCCACCTTAGCCGGCGGCCACGCTTAACCGGCGGCCACGTTAAACGGCTTTGACAGTACTTATAAAGGATGTCTGCTAAACATACAGCAAAAATTCAAGGGATATGGTAGCCCAAACCCGCCATGTCAAATATCGAACACAAATTTAAAAAACACCAACAAATAATACAGTTTATATCAAAAACAAAACTATTTCAATTAAAAGTTATTTTAAATTAAAACTAAAACGATTTTAAATTAAAACTAAAGGGGTTATTCCCTGCATGAAAACAAGACATAAAGTTCCTGTAAACCTATGTTACCAAACGCTTGGGTTTTTAGCAGCACCTACGTAAAATCTGACATCCATAGTTCATGCTCCCCACATCTTTACATTGATCATTCATTATGCGTTCCGAATAAAAATGTTGAAATACAAACAAAATCAGAATTTCTGACACATTCGTATTATTAGAAATTAATCAGAAAAATTCAAATATACTCAGAAAATTCACATACCTTTTTTTTAAAAAAAATTGAAAATCGGCTATTATGAAAGCCCTAATAGCCCCGTCATTATTTACAGGTCAAAAGCTTGTTAAAAATAAATTCAAAAAATTAAAAATAATTTATAAATATCAGAACTTCTACAAATGATTAATAAATAATAAAATAAATTTTAAACATTATAAATAACATGAAAATGATAAATAAATTCTAAAATTTACAATAAATACTCAGAATTTTATAAAATGAGCAATAATTTCTAAAAATTTACATTAAATACTGAAAATTTAAAATGTTCAAAAAAGTATAAGTACATAACAAATAAGTTCTAAAATTTTAATACATTTTAAAAGTTACCATCTTGAAGACAAACACAAAACAAACTGTGTGTACCAGATGATAGATCCTTACAAAAGCAAGGCAAGACAAACTGAAAAATGCAGAAAGTAGGATTGATTTGTCTAAGCCAGTTGTGCAATTATCAGAATAGGAAAAGGGGAATACAGGCGATATAGGAGGGAAGACCCTTCCCCTTCTCTTTTGTGGGAAGTTCATAAATTCACCACTGGATTGCCACCATTCATGGTGCAATAAAAATACTTTTGTTGACAAAAGTGCATTTTGTTTAGCTTCCATTGCGAACACATCTAATTGTCCGATTTTATTTCTGTAAATTGCAATGTGCTGGCGAGGAGTTAATTTATGTTCCTATAACCTTGCTTTACTTTGAACACACAATAATTCTGCTCACATTTTGTTCTTTCAAAAAGCAATATTTGACAATTCCATGGTTATAGTGAAATAGATTAACTCTTCACAAACACATTGCAGTTTACAGAATTACATTCTGATTAGTGGAAGTGTTCCTAATCTTGGCTAAGGTATACCCACTTTATTACCATATATGGGCATTTTGGGGGGAAATTGTGTATACATATTTTGAACTGACCTTCCCCCTTAAGTCTTCTTTTTGTGCAGGGAATATACCCTGTCAGTTTGTCCAACGAATTCGACAACACCCTGTATTTAGGCATTGAGCTGAACTCCAAAGGCTAGTTCACATGCACACCGCAAATCGTGCGTTTCGGCCTATTTGCGCATCCTCGTGGGGCGTCGAGGCGCGTTGCATGTGAACAGGTTTGCGTCGGTGCTGCGTGCCACCTGCTGCCCGTCCTGAAAACGCGCGTTTTGGCGAGTTGAAATTTTTCAACTCCAACGCATGAATTTGTGCGTCCAAGATGGCGGAATAGCGTGCAGTCATCTCTCGCCACTTTACTCTTCGACAAACAGCTTCACAATTTCAATGTTTTTGAAACGTATTCATTAAAAATATATTCATATTCTCTTATTTTGTCTTAAGGTGGCCACACACGATCGATCCAAACCGATCCGCGCCGCAGCACTCCATTTTTAGCCCAGCCATTTTTGTGTACCATACACGACAGCGCCGCGCTGCTCCATTTCTCTGGCCAATCATATGCATGCTATGCCAAGCCTCCTCATTCTTTGCCCAATCCCACGCTTGATACACCACGCCTCCCCCACGCTACATGCTTACTCCCCCCAGATTCCGCGAGATTCTCAGCGATTCCGTTCCCGCTCAACGCCGGGTTTCCCTGTTCGCGCATCGCCCGCGCCGGCGCGGCTCGACGAATATTCGACCAGTTAAATATTTGACCGGCCGCTCGCGCCACTCCAAGCGCATCGGGTTTCCCCATTCGCGATCGGTTTTTGGCGAGGCGCCAGGCCCTTTGGCGGGTTAGAGCGATCGTGTATGGCCACCTTTATACATATGTTCGGTATTACTAGTGTAATTGGGACCAAAAGAGGTGCATGGTCTTTCTTGTGTTGAGATAGAGGACTGAAATAATGTTGAAAACCATATTTCAAAGGCCGTAAACAGGTTTCCTACGCAGTAATTACGAAAAGATTGAGTGTCCGGACGTTCACTGATCCGGACGCCCGCTGATCCGGACGCCCGCTGATCCGGACGCCC
>WWPM01023076.1:0-14884 GCA_023279145.1 Glomeris maerens
CCTATATAAAACCCAACCCACTTGTGTATAAGCAACCCACTACAGAAAGGCCCCTTTTGCAACATCTCCTCCTTATACGTCCCGCCCTGATCATTAAAACCCTTTTAGCTGTGAAAGGGACGTCCCATCATGCCTTGCAACAACCCCCACAATGAAAATTTACTGTGCGCATTTGCAGCAACAAAACCTATATTATATATCCCATAGACTAGTGCAAGAAATCGCACTGCATCAAATATCTACAATGAAGCGTAAAAATAACTTGGCTTTCGGCAACATTTACTTTCTTTATCCCCACCTTACACTTGTTTAGGGAAAGAAAGGAAAGGGCAAATGACCCACAAGGGGTATAACCCGTGCGCCCACACGTAACGTGTAAATAAGTATATCGTCTTGCCAATTCCCACTGAGATGCTCAGCGGCTTGCCATACTATCCCGCAGTGTGCAAGTCCACAGCGCTCCTCCGCCATTTCCACCACATATCTACCGGCTTTCAAAATTCACCAATATGCATTTTGAATTTATCTGCACTGCATATCTGTCCCCCAAGTGCAGAATGAAAAAACAAAATCTCCTTTTCCCACATCCCTATAGCAATATTTGCCCCAAGTTTTTTGATACATTGCATTCAGATCCTCTTGGAAAAGTCCTGCAGAACCCTGCAAAACGTACAGTGCGGGAACATCAGCAAATTTTATTCTCATTGTCCCAATGCGATTTTATCAGAAAATCATGACGTTTTCTTTTTTGAAGATGTCAGTCACAAAAGAAGTCGTATCAAATCAGCTGGCCTACTAGAATTGTCATATTAAAATTAATGACGATATTATCTATAATATCCATGCCCAAACTTCTATTTCCAATATCAGGCTCAAATATGCAATATTTGTTTTAAGAAATCAGCAGATTAGTAGTAAAATCTTTCGATTCCACAGTATCAATTCGGATACTGTTGATGACAAATATAATGAATGTAATATGATCACGAGTGCATGCAAACTGTCTCAACGAATAACCCACTTATAGTATCGGACACATCAATTGAGAAGTTGTGCAAGCCTCACTGAATTTCAATACTATGTCTGGAAAAATACGAGTAAAAATTCACTTATTGAATTAAAGCTGCACATTTTGCAAATGAACACGAAACTCGGGAATTTATGGCGCTGTATCTCCTCTAAAGACAGGAAGCAGTGAGCAATAATCCGGAACCAAAAGGTATAGAACATCCCACTATCTTCAAAATCTACATTATTTATTAGGTTATTTGTAAAGCCCTAGATTTGCCAGTTAATTCCCATGCAAATGACTTTAGTTGTTGGCAGCGCTCCCTACCGGATTAGTATAGGCGACCTAACGCTTCACCTTAAGAGAAATTAAACAGCTTTTAGCAAGCACTTTGTTTAGACGCTTTTTGGTGCAAGAGACGCTTCTTCAGATCACGTGACTATATACTGATCGCATTACTAAAGGTTTCGCCTCAAAGCCCTGTCCGGGTCGATGTCTATCGACAACGATAAGTTACCAATCTGATTTGGGCACGTGATGATTCACTTTTCTGGCAAAAGGTGCGCTTCATCACCTCAAATGGCCTGGTTCCTCGTGCACCACTCTTAGGCCGCTTTGGGGCCTGCCATATAGCCCTAGCTCTTAAAACACCGAATCCCTCTAACGCCCCCTACAGAATAAATCTCGTAATGACCTTTATATATATATATGATATATACTTAAGCCAATATGCGCGCATGCGCGGTACACTACTATATACTGTGAAACCAGAGAAGATGCTCATCATCCTCGCAGCTAAACAGCGGGAAAGTATCTATCAAAGGACCACAATATAGTACCACCCGGAGTGCTTGGGGGTAAAGAGGGACAGGAGGGAGGGGAAAACGGCCTGCACCTCAACTATAATTGGCACAATTCACAAAATACCCCAAAGTTTTGGCTTAATTAATACAGTATAATGTCGATATTGAAAACATTGTTTAATGTACAATGTGTAATATATTTAGATATCAATTCAAGCTTAGCTGTTTCGTGTAATTGTATTGGATTTTCCGTGATTTCATGAAAAATTAAAACTTTATTGAATTAATAATTTATATTGTAACAGAATTTTCTTGAACTTAGCCAATTAAGGAGTTGGTCTTTTTCATCAGAAATCATATTTTGGGACACCTGAAGAGCAAATTCTTTCCTTAAAGTGACTAAAGTCTCTCGAAACCATCTTGCCTACCTACTGTATATAGCAGTCTACAGCCCTTGGGGGGGGGGGGGGGGGCCAAGGGCCTTGATGCGTATACCTACCGTATAGGCATCGTCCCACAGAGCATGTAATGGAGTCTCATTAAGGGCGTATATACGATGTAAAAGAAGCGAGATGAAGTCACCCGAGATGCGAATCTCGCTCAATACAAGATCGGTATCCAGTGCACCCAAAATGGCCACCGAGGGGCATCAAACATAATGGTCTGCGCGCATGCGCAGTTTGCTCTCGAGCACACGCGTGTCTGGTCTGATTTGGCGACAACTCTGGACGAGTACAGGCAGCACAATGGGGCACCTCCGAAACGCCCATTCTGCAGGCTCTTGACTCAAGGATCCTTTAAGGGCTTCTTTCAGGGGACTAACAGAAGAATTAAAGAACCGTCGCATGCCCACACCCCCATGCTGCGGACCAAACTCTTCCTTAATGCACAACCTATAATGCATTGGTGAGCAGATAAGGTCCCTAATATCACACAATTGAGCCTATACTTCCTATAGCGCATTATGACATGCTGTGCCCCGCAGCGTTATCGTTTACGTCACGTGATGAAGAAACTTAACAAAATGGCGTCCATTATGGCGTAATTTTTTTGTTCGAAAAAAGACTGCGCACAATCATGCATGTGACATCATATTGCCCTAAGCGCTTACAGTAGAACTTGTTGCACAGACCATCTGTATGTCAGTTCCCATGATCACTGAAGATATATCTCTCCCTCCAGACGTGCATGTATGCACAGAGTTTAAGGGTGTGGCAAGATGATGGGCACTTTATACGTATTATTCATTTATTGGGGGAAAAACGACAAATATCGCCAATGATTAAGGAATACAAAAAACTAGTCTGTTATAAAAGGTATAACCTGTATACTATATCCCATTACAAATAGATCTGCATCTAAGACGGATTTCTTGCTTAAGTTGGAAAAACATCGTGATTGTGACAGGTTTGACAACATCTTCACATATGAAATCATGTGTATATGTTACCGAGATGAAGAATACTACAAAATGTTATTTGGCCGTTTTTTTAAATAGCAAACCATTAGAGATCGCATGATAGCATATTTTTAGCTTTTTTAGAGAAAATATATCAATATTACCATCGCACACGCCATACAGTTTAAAAACTGCTGCTTTTAGTCAGCTGAAATTACATAATGAGAGGGAAGGACAAGGGAAAACTGCTGGCTATAATAAGGGAAGGTGGGATCAGATTTCCCTTATAGCATGCAGGTGATTTGTTTTTAATTTGAAGAAAGCGCGTGTTGCCCCAAGTTTTAGAAAACCAAGATCAATAGCTGCAATAGCTACTATTTTAAGCACATATAGATTAGTCACAGCAGGTTTTAATGAAATTTTAAATTTATGAAATTTGGACAGAAAGATTGGCATATTTTTCAATAGTATATGGAAAATTTGTTCAGAAAAATATAACAAATCGATACGTTTGTGCAAATTTGTGCCCCACGGGTGCAAGTAAAACATCTGGATGTCTATATAAATAAAAATGTGAACAGCCATCGCATAAAATATTTTTCTCGCTAATTGTGGCATCAATTTGAGCCATGCACTTCGCAACAATGGAAATTAAATATTTAAAGTGCTTTACAATGATGCTGAAAATGCGACGTTTTTGTATGACTACTGTAGCTTTGTCGTCCACTTATTTTGCATTGCATATGCCTACTATATATCCATTTACAAATCAAAATTGAAAATGTTAATCTGCGCATAAGCGTTTTACATGAAATAAACTTTTATGAATAATTTCAGTATTTTAAGAGATTTTATACCCGGCAATTAATTAAACGTCATACTCAATTGAATGAATACAAGAACTAAATGGCACATACTACATGGCGCCCCAGGTAATGAGTGAGTGATTGGCCGATTGTAATATAAGAAACAATGAGGAGTTATGAAAAAAGAATAGTATACTAATTGGCAACTGAATAAGTCGTCGGTTATGGCAATTCCAATTAGGTAATAACGTTATTGATGACCTTGTACATTTTAAGGTTATGAAAATCCAGTGCAATATCGCAGATTCGTTGCACATGATATCAACTGAAATTTAAAAATTAGACTAAGCAGAAGATACTTACTCTGTAATCAAATTGCAACTGTGGGATTGAAATATTGTTGGAAAATGCAATTTGAATGACGTTGAAATGTTCATTCAAGCTGCTGGCGATTCGATTACCCATTTTGCAAAAGTGTGAATTAATTGACGTTCATTTGTATATGTATTAATATGGTCTGGCATAGGTTTCCTCCCAAGTTTGCATACAATGCATATTATTCCCTAGCTTGTTTATGAAATATAAATTATCATTAACTATTTTATCGTTAACGTTTAGAATAAATGCTTATTGCGAAAGTGAACCATACGATAATACCAAAACTGTCACAGAATTTCAACATAAAAATTAATTTATAATTTTAACCAAACATGCTGGTCCCAAAAGTTTACGCAAATTATAAATTAAAAAGCATATTTGAATTTCCCTTTTCAAAATATTTACAATTTCTTCTGATGACATTAAACACGATTTGGTAACAATGTCACTAAGTTTTGAAGTAATTCTGGTTTCAGTCACACAAGAAAACCGAGTTCCCTCACCGTATATACCTCACAAGTATCCAGTTGGGCTAAGGTCAGGGCTTCTTGCTGGCCATTTTATAACGTTTATTCTGCGATCTAGAAACCAGTTGTGACCCCCAATTAAGTCCGCAAAGGGTAGAAGATGCTGTTCCAATGTCTGTTAGTGGTCCTGTCACTTCTGGGGACGTGATATGAATGACAAACTGCATGTCCCAGGAAACCAAGCTCCCACACCATCAGCAAGTCACCTTGTTGCCGACTGAAGAATATTCATTATTCCTTCCGCAGACCACCAACAGACATTGGAACCCTATCTTCTGCCCACCGTGGACTTGGTTAGGGGTCCCAACTAGATCTTCTTCAAAGATAGTGCCCCAATTCACGATTCACGCTTCAAAATCAACACAGATGCGCACTGCAGGGAAAGTGACAAAGGTTGTTCCTGTCAGTCATCTTCCCTGCACTCCACAACGATTAAATTCGCAGCTGCTTCACCTCTGCTCAGTTTCACTGAAAAGTTGTTTTATTGTACTAATTTAAATGTCCTCTTCAACGTACTAATTTGAACTTTTGCTCCAGCTATTGTATATTTAAAAAATTAGGTTTTGGATAACCTTGAAAGCAGTTGCAGAGGTCAAATTAGTGCACCCCTGGCTTACTGTCACTGCATATTCAGATTTTTAATATATGTGCAAATGTAAAAGTATTTTTAGGGGGTGGCAAAGGACTTTACTTCCAACCTGTATAGAAAACTTAAGCTGTAGGCCATGTATTATTTTCTGTAATTTTAAGCTCTGATAGGTTTGAACCTTAGGTGGCATATATTGTATCGCGTGCATGGTATTTTGGTCTGCATCAAATCCTGGTCACATCCCTTCATTCCCTTCCCCAAAGAGCATACACTATACTTGAGCAGTTGGATTTAAAAAAAATACAGACATCCAATAACAAACAAATCGCTCGCAATCGGATTGCACCATTATGTATGCGTAAACTGCATGGCAAAAAGAAAATCTCTATTCAACGCTTGAGTACAGGGAAGAACCCAAGTGCCTATATATATGCGCAACGGTCCGTTACGTCCAACAAGAGCCCCTATAATGGCCGACCAATGAGAAACCCCGAGCTCAACCGCCACCCTAACCAATAGAACTGCAAGCAGAGATGACGTCAGCCAATAGTGCGCATGCGCGGCGCGTGTCGATCCGTTAACTCGGGTGACACTTTTATTCTCGGGTTATTAGCGCAATCGGGGCGCGACACCACTCTTCGCACAAAACACCGCAACCACCATCAGGACCATTGGTAGTCTAAAAACACCAGCAACGACAAACTACCATTCAAGGCCCCTTCAGGCCACATGAGTCCACAAGCTGGGCCAAGCAGCGACGGAGATGCCCGACTCTGCGTCCAGCAACTCTTCGGACATCAGTGGACCATCGACACCAACAAGTTGCTGCGCACCTCCTCCTCCACCTCTTCCGCTTCCTCCTCAACACCACCTTCGCCAACATCACAGCCACAAACAGCACCACATCCATCAAGTCCACAAACAGAAGCAAGAACAACCACCACATCCAGCATCAACGACAGCACCTTCAACTCCTCCGCTTCTCCCGGAACCATTATCAGCAGCATCATCATCTTCATCTTCATCCTCCTCCTCGTCATCATCATCATCATCATCAGATGGACACCATGCGGTTCCTCCTGCGAGGGTCCAAGTGGTGTCATCAAGTGCTGGCAGCAATTCCCTAAAGTCGTTCTCCATTAGCAGCATCTTGAGCCGGACAGATCCGAAAAGAGAGAATACTGTGGTGGTTCAAGGCAGGCAAGGGTCTCAATTGAACCATGACAATTTCCAGGCCTCCGAAGCCCCTAAAGGCGATGCCACCATTGCCAGGTTGGTCTTCGATCCACATTTGGGAACATTGGTACGACACCCATTGCTATCTTACGCGGTGCACCATCACCACCATCACCATCAGGACACGGTCACTAACAATTATAAGGCACCAACTGCTTGGTACCCGTGGGCAGCGGCCCATACAGCTGCTGCAGCAGCCCTTGCCGGACATTTTGTGCTCGAGAGGACCTCCTGTGAGTGTTCAATATCTACTCATAGCTGTAACAACGAATACATGCCTTATATATTTCCAATATGCAGGATCTAAAAGGATTTTCTAAAATGGTCCCTGAAAGCAGGACATGCAGAAATGCTTCAATAACCTGCATGTATTTAATTTATTGGTCTGCAAAAGCAATTACGCATGCTGCTAAAAACTCATGTATACTTTGCAAGGGATATATAATCTCATTTCATATGCAGTATATGGCAGTATTTTTTGGCAAGGGGCACCCCTATGATGAACGAATAGTGAAAGCATTCTCGAAATTTCAAAATGTTTTATATTTAGGGTTAGCACGTTTCCGATTTCATAAATTTATCTCGCTGCACGGAAACGTTTTACAACGGGCGAATATTTCCCAAAAAACAATTTTTGATGTCGAAAATTATTTCGACTAGTGATCGATCATTGATTTCAGTTGGGATTTGGCCCATGTATAGGCTTCATGACTCGACGTATAAGGCTTAAATATAAAACGTCAATAAAAACGACGCGAATATGTACTTTAGTAAACAAAATTATCAAAACAATCTCATTATCCAAGAAATCTAAAGTAAATTATGATGATAGCAGTCTTATTTCGGAAAAGAATCACTATAAAATAAACTTCTTCAATATGAAATATGATGTCTAGGTATGTATAAGCATAAATATGTGCATGCAATATGGAGTTATATCTCATAAAACTTGCGTTATACGTAAATACCGCGGTGCAAAATATATACTGTCTCGAATATTTTATGATCACAATAATTAAGTGGGTTTGAAATGATTTTGTGTAATATACATATACGTGCTAGTTGGTATGCAATAGGGTAAACAACATGTAGGCTTAGGCTATGATGCATCTCAAAAACAAATTTAAATGTTGAAGCAAAAAGTGTCTAGCACGAAAGTATACATTTGACAGCTGCAATTATACATGCAAAAATAATACTTTTCGTATCAATTGCTATACATATAACTCCCAAATTCCTATACATTCCTATACTTTTTTTCATATTGCAGCAGTTGTTTATATTATGTTGAAATCCTATCCACGCGACGAATATTCTAAAATGGCTTTCCAGATTTCATTTTGACAACCGTAATTCACAAGATTCTTGACATGTTTTCTTTTGGGGGGATAAGAAAATCTTTTATATTGCAACGGAGTGTATTGTGCATGGAAGGTTATAAAGATATTTTCAATTTGGCGTTTTATGCAAACAGGCGGTGGTTCTTCGATAGCAAAGGGCCCATCACCACCCTCACCCATGGTGATGCGTGGAGGTCATTCGCCAACAAGGACCACCTCGGCATCGCCAACCTCCTCATCGCCGGCCCCAAAATCAACGGGAAGTGCGGAGCACGGCGACATGGGCGAAGAGGTAGTCTCAGGGGCAGTGGTACCAATGGACCCCAACAACGATCCGTCTAGCGCCACGAACGGCGACAAGAAGAACCGTCGCAAAAAGAAGACTCGAACCGTCTTCTCTCGCAGCCAGGTGTTCCAATTGGAATCCACTTTTGACATGAAACGCTACCTGTCCAGCTCGGAAAGGGCCGGCTTAGCGGCGTCTTTGCATCTAACCGAGACCCAAGTGAAGATATGGTTCCAGAACCGTAGGAACAAATGGAAAAGGCAGCTGGCTGCTGAACTGGAGGCTGCCAACATGGCACATGCTGCACAGAGGATGGTCAGGGTGCCCATCATCTACCACGAGGGTTCCGCAGTCCAGGTGCCAGTTTCCGTTCCAGTTCCCGTTCCGGGAGCCCCTCCGGGAACCAACACCCCCTCAAACGTGTCTGCCCCCAGCCCCACATACCCCACAACTGTTTTCTACCATCCAACGTATGCGCAGGTGCGAGCGCCATTGCCTGGACTAGTTTGACCGCGTTATTACACTTTTTAATCACACACCGCACATACCTCACACGTGAATTAACACACACTTGCTACAGGTTCAAAAATTGCATTCAAGTTTTCGTTACATTGACCAGCGATCATGAAACGCAGGTCTGGTGCATCTCATGCCAAATCAACTCATACACAAGCCAAACTGTTATACAAATGCAGCTCTTTTGGGTTTCTGCATCAAAAAATGCCGATTTCATCAACTGCTATGATACTGATGCATTTCACATAAAACAACAAATTCTTTTCAAATTACATTATATGAACTACTGTATTCGTTAATTTATTGCTGAAGATACACGTTAAATTGTGGGGCCTGTAGCGAGTGAATCACACAATTATAATATGCATCTACCGTATTTCCTCGATTATAATTATTAGCCTGGGCTTATATTTGCAGGAAATATCTTTGGATCGGGCTTATAATTGAACACCGGCTTATATTTGAGGCAGGCCATAATTTAAGAATTGATGCAAGTCCAATTGCAGTGAATCGTGAACGTGCATCTGTGCATCTCTCATTTTACAATTTTCTGCAATTTCTGATACACATTAATGCAATTAAATTATTTATTTTTACTGCAGTACCCATTTAATGACCGTTATCTATCATCAGAATTTATTCTATATACCTAGCAGTATATATATTAAATTTTACCCGGCTTATAATCGAGGCCCTGCTTATATTTGTCAACATTATTGTTTGACCCGACTTATATTTGTGTACTGGATAGCTAATAATCGAGGAAATACGGTACAGTTATATTCACACAATACCTGTTGGTGAAATGCTGACATGTTTTGAGTCATTACCCCTCAAAAAGCAATTCTTACTATTAATTACAAAATTTCCCAAACTGCATAACGTTCGCCAAAAATAAAGTACTAAATATGGTCAAAATTCCGGTTTCCATATTAAAACTAATTCAGGTGCTAAGCTTCAGTAAACTAAAGTAGCAGATCAAAATTAAGTATAGTCAGCTCACAACATATCACAAAACGAAATTAGAAAATTGTTTTGTGATTCCTTTTCAGGAAAATAATGAAATTGAGCGGACATGCAGTTGTATAGGACTCGCATATATTTTAAATTGTCAAGTTTATAATTTATGGCTCTTCTGCATGCAGGCTATCCAACTACTGCTTCACACAGATTTGTGTATATATTGTGTGCCTTTTTGATAAAGTTGGTTTGCAAAGGATGCGTATCGGCACAAAAGTCAGACGACTATCTTTAATTTTGACTGCTACTGTACTTTACGTAAGTGTATATATTGCAACATAATATCGGTGCATGCCCTGAAGTTTATGCATTATACTTCCATGTATTTTGCAAAATCTGAAACCAGAGTAACTCGCGCCCATGCAGTGAAATGTACGGCATGAAACTTCACTCACACATACAAAACAATTTTACATAATGTGAATACTAATGCAATATAGTTCTCTCAAGCGCTTCTAACAGCTGATGTGTTGTGATCTCGTATAGGTTGTACATATTATAGTATAAATAGTCATTTTTTCGCACGCAACAGCGCAAAAAACAATATACCTAACCCATTTTGAACTGGAGCGCAGTAACATTTATGCAATCATTAAACAATATTGCAAATAAACGACATAACAAATATCTTATTATAGCGAAATACAGTTATGTACACTGGAAATGAACAGTAACGATTTTACCCCCTACCGTATTTAGCCCTGTTCCTTGGATCTCTACAATAAAGCTATAAAATCTAGTTTTTAATAACTATATAGTATAGTGAAATTGTATCTAGTCAAATGTGAATACAAGTGAAATTTCACTAAGTGGTATATATCATTTAAGTAGATCCACAATCAATTTTAAAGCTCATAAAATAGCATTTTAGTTAACAATTACGCTGCTGAAATTTAAAAATACGTTGCATCGTTATGCTACTATATGAATAAATAACGGACCCAAATTACGGAAGCACAACATATTTAGAAAACAAACAAGAAATGAAAAAATGCAACATTTAAAAGAAACATTTTAAGTTGTCCTTGTGGTTTCACTTTTATAATAAAGCTGTATTTTAATTAAACTACATAAATCATAATATACATATACAGTATGTTCAAATACGAATTCAGAATTTCATTTTGAGGAAATGAGACATCCACTTTTGCATTGTGTTACCAGCAGCTACATTTATAGTCAAGCCAGAACAGCTTGATACAATTTTTGACCAATTGTGTTTGAGATGATTATCGCTTACTCTTTCCTGGCCACTTCCGGTCCTTTGATTTAAAATTTCCATCTACTGTACATCGGTCAATCCAAACCTGGAGCAATTAATCTATACTTGACAAACTCGTTTAAGCCACGCCCCTGTCTCAAGCTGTTCTGGTTTGACTATAGCCAGTTGTATAAAATGCATCGAAAGACATCATTTCCAATGTTGCACGTTTCAATTACTTAAGTCCATGAAACACAAATGAAGACGTTCCATTCAGCCTTGCTTGAAATAAATCAAAATATGACGACTTTTCTTGTATGGCTAAGCACGTTTCTGTTGAACCGCCTAAATACGTATACAGGAAAACAGTATAGAAAGAGTAATTCAAAACGGTATTTCAGATCGCCTGGAAATGCAATTATTTGAATGGAATCAACAAAAACCGGAATTTCCTTGAGAAAAAATCGAAAAACGAAATTACATTAATTACGGTCATATCCAGGCGATATGAATTCCATTCTTATTAACTTTGTTTATATAGTGTTTTCTTGTATCTTGAGCGGTTATAACAAAAACGTGCTTTGCCGGACAAAGAGTCATATTTCGATTTATTATTTCAAAAATTCATTAAAAATCTTTGGTTGAAAACCGAAGATCAAAATGCTCTGTTAGCTTGGCCTATCTAGTTAATTTTTATTATAATTATGGCAGGCAGTGTCTTCATGGGAGTATAACCCAACCTCTTCATTAGATAATCAGTAGAACAAATCAAGCAAAACGGAATGGAAGTTTTCATTTCATGTTGCATGGTTTAACAGATGTTTTTCACATGCAGTAAAATTAGAATTGCTCGGATTAATTTCTCATATAAATTTGCTTGTATTTCGCTAATGTTGCTACACACAACTTGCGCAATTATATATCTTACTAAAAAGTATCGAACTAATGACAGTTTTTTTTAGAAATCTAGCTTATAATCATTAAGTTTGCATGAAAATGATAATAATGCATAGGTTACATATTCGTAAAAAAGCTTAGTAAATGGTTTCATTAAATTTTGTTTGTTAGATAAGAAATGTTACATTTGCATCACAAACAAATTCTGCGCATTAGTAATGCAATTGGCGGTAATAATTTCAGCAGATTTTTTTATCTTAATAGCACATATTTAAAAATCTCTCATTAAGATACAGTATACAAATAGGGCTTTCGCGAATTATACCACCCGGATAATTCAACCAAGGAATTGGGATTAAAAGCACAATTTGTTTCTGGAAAGTCTTGGTTTAAATATGCCGATTGCAAAAGATTACGTAATATTTTCTTCCCTTTAAAATTACGGAAATGTATCTAAAAGATATTAAAATGTCATGCACGATACAGAAAAATTTAAAAGCAATATAACAAAATGAATGATTTTTGATTTGATACTTCATTAAACCCAACCTCAGTTGAATTATTTCAAGTACGCACAAATTCTAGTGCTGCGAGTGATATTACATCTAAATAACATTCAAAGTGAGAAGTCAAGCACTTCGTTAAATTCCATAGTTTAACAAGTGGCAAATTTCTCACAAAAAGCATGACTTTTAAATTCAGTAAATTTGAAAAATAACTTTATAACGAAACGCACAACTAAATTTCATTAAGGTAAATAAATTTGCCAAATAGAAATAGGAAATGAATATCAAGTGCTTAATAAATAGTGTTTTGTCAATTATGATGATGTATTATATACTAAATTGTGGATTTCTTTATACACACATTTTGTTTTTGTAAATAAACATTTTTTCTATACATATATATAATAGGTATACGTATGCATGTTCTCATTTCTATACAACCTTATACTTCTATAGAAACAATACTATGTACTATAAAGAGTTATTATTGTCGACTACGACTTTACATTGTTGCCATATTGACGAAGAAATGCGTGATGATTTCATGATGTACATTTTACGACTTTCACGATTATGTATATATACAAAAATCGAAATACTTAATGCAATTTGCTATTAATCTCTGGAATTGCACGCCTGATTATATAGTATCCTTGTCTTCAATAAATTGTAAATATACAAAGATATAGAAAAATGTATATACGCCTACATTTTCTTCATTTCTAAAACGCAAATATTCTGACATTGAAATCATACATTTTTTTAGATAAGCTCACATTTCTAAATCACAACAGTACATAAATTACACGTACACACTGTGCAAATAACAGCACCATCTATCCGCAAAGTATTGTCTATGCCATCATGAAACCTCAATAATTCTGTGTAGAATAACCGCCGAAAATTAGCAATATAGATATTTAAAAATTTAATTCCGATAAAATGTATACAGTAATTAATTATAGCAGAGGAAAATTCGTTGAATTGCAATCAAGTATGAGAAGGAAATTGGGGAAAATAATGCAAATCAATAGAATTTCTTGGGAAAACTAAGCAAATGAACATTTTCGTTGTACTGAAATGCCGCAAATTAATCGATAAACTTGTGCAACATCTTAGGGTGTTATAATTGGGCAAATATATTGTACTAGATCTGCAAGGTAAACATGTGCTAGTTGGATGAATCGAGCCATTCCAATTATCTGAATTGCCGTTCCAAGCCCATGGCTCAATTAATTTCATCTGCAGGCATATAGTACGTATGTATACATACATGCACATAACATCCGTAATTAACCTCTCATTGTTTTTACTATAATGTACAATATCATCTTGTTGAGCTAAATTGTCTTTCGTGCATTTGCCAACATGAAACTATATTCTTTTAAACAAACATATTTCCAAACAATTATTTCCCAATCTTGTATTATTCAACATTCATTTTACATTTCGTTCTGAAGTTCAAAATTGAGCTTGTTTATTTTTCCTTCTAGTCGATTGAGCACAGGCAAGAAAAGTTCCAAATTAAAACCACATATCACAACAAAAGTTGACTCTGCACCAATATGACCTTGAATGGATGCTCCTTGAATGCATGTCCCGGACATCATTTTTCTTATCCTTTCTAAATTATTAACACTATGACCGGACATTCCGGGTATCCTGTATGATCAATTGCAGTCAGATAATTGCGTTATTTTAAGAAATACGTATTCCTTTGTGATTCAAACTTAACATGCACGAAAGATAATTTTGTTGCAAGAGTAAGAGAGACCTTTGCATTGAAAATGTGGGTAAAATGCACACAAAAAAACAGTATGTAACCTACAACTATAAAGGGCATGGGGATTAATATTACTGTATATTGAAGATATTTTTCCTTCCTTCTTACATAGAAAGTGATGCATGCATGGAAAGTGGTTTGTGTGCAACAATTGAGTATAGATAGATATAGATATGGAAATGAAGAGGGAAGAGTATATTGAAATATGGCTGATCGAGGTCCACTTAACTCCCAAGGAGGCCCTTCAAGCAATCTCCACTTACAAATCGTTTGGGTTGGGTCCAACGACAACACCTCAAAGGACCTGCCCGTCTCAGGACCCAGCTACTGAAAGGACCTCTGGCAGAGCTGCCAATAACATATGAATGGGTTTCTCTTTTCATCAGCACCTTTACAAGTTCTCTTTAGTAATAAGCCTACTCGGAAAGTCTTTCATACCATCTCAGATTCTGTGTAAAGTCCGACATGTAAGTGTTCGTCCGCAAAACTGTTTACAAAATGTGGAATAATTCCCGAAATATACGCTTATAGGCCCTATGGTTAACCGGAGGGGGAAGCGAAGACGAGCATCTGGGCCTTAATTTTTTT
>WWPM01023077.1:0-14684 GCA_023279145.1 Glomeris maerens
ACGTGCGCGTTTACGGAAGACATGGTTACATGTTGGTGATGGCTACGGTCCCTACTGTTCACCTCGGAAGGATTCACCTCAACCTTGATCTCTTCCGAGGAACACGCGGGGGATCTGAGCGGTGACATCTCCGAAGAGGAGTCCGACTGCATCACGACCACACCAGTGACGGGTAAGGGCAGGGCCCCAGCATCTTCCATGATCGCCTGAAGTCTGGGGAAGAATTTGACGGTGGCTCTTCCGCGCACGCATCTGTAATTGTTGCTCTTTGCTTGTTTGTACTCCTTCTTCAGCCGCTTGATCTTCTCCCGGCATTGTTCGGCAGTCCTGTTAACGAGCTACACAATTCAAACACTTTCCGTGTACATACAGCGTAATTAAATTACAATATAGGAATTCTTTGGATTCGGTACGCATGCAAAAATGACAACTACGACAAAAACTGTGTTGGTAATATGTAATTCCAATTGCGGAAGTCTCTTCAGTAATATTAACATCAAAGTCCAATTTGGTAATAATGCAACTCGAATTATGGCAAATCTCCAATGCGGTCATACATATGCATGCAAGTATCATTTTCAGCTACAATGACAAACTACGTTATTTATAAACTTATATTATTATTGACATTAAAATTATTATGCACGGAAGAAAACACATCGTTGCAATTAAACGAAAAGTATACTGCTATGAAATTGTGTACTTCTTTCAGAAAGTAAAACGTCAAACTACAATTGGATTACACGTTATTGAAAAGTCAATTAAGATTGTTATGTAGTTTGAAAAATACGAATGCAAATTGAGAATCTACAAATGGACTCTGATAGTTAGACTACAAGTTGAAAAATATTAAGGAAAGAGAATGGTGCAAGTTTCGCTTGCAATTAGAGGTGATTATCTTGTTTCAGTTAGGTAATTTCAGGTTTCAAGTTTAAAAATGTAAATATTCCAGACTACAATACTTCAAAATGAAAATTAAAAATTTCGACAATTTTAACCAATATATGCTGTAGATATTTAATCAATGGGAAATAAAAATACTACCATCATTATTATCAAAATATTTACTTTGATTTTATTCTATACTGCCTTGAGTGTCCCACACTCCTAATAAATTTTGCAGTAATTCCCTAACACTACATGAAAGTCTTATAAACAGAACAACTTTTTAACACTCAAAAGTGCAGTGTAGCTTATCTGAGAGATTTTAGGGTATATTAAATTTTCCCGCATAAAATTCAGACTGCAAAACAAATAAGATAGAATGATTTGTATTTTTTATACCTGAAAAAACCTTTTTCTCGAAGACCGAGCGCAATTCTTTCGAAGATATGTTTCTTGATGGTGGCTTCCTTGAGCTCGGTTTGAACACTGGCATTCGTCCAGATGTTAAGCAGTTGGTCCACTTCCGGGTCGGACCAAGTGGCACCTCTGTCCACTCTTTCCGGGGTCTGCTGAGGTGGCAGCGAGCCATAACTGGCCACTAGCACCGAAGAAGGCTCCGTTGCGTTCATGTCTTAAAGCTTACAGTTTATCCCAACCTTCCTTCTCTTTCTGCTTGTTGCATGTGTGCCAAGTGTTGAGTTTGTTGGAGGCCAAACCCCGGTCCTTGGCCCCGGGTCCTCGGCCTCGGCCTCTGACCACGTGTCAATGCACTCTGAGCCTGTGCAACCAGTTCTTGGCCAGGCAGGGTAACCCCTAAACACCCCAGGCCTCTTCTTCTGGTCGGGGTCAAACCAAAGTTCTGTGTCATATGCGACTTATTTACCCCTTCTTCAATCTGACTCCAATAACTGCAGGCAGTACAGGTGGCACAGGTGTTTGCCAGGGTCCAAGTCGCTGGTCAATACCACCAATATGTCCATGTCCAGCACTAGTGTGTGGTCGGATAGCTGAAGAATAATCCCCAAATTTCCACTTACATTTTCATTTCACAAAATATGAATTTCGTGAGAAATAAACGAAAGATTTAATTTTGTGCTATTTCTTTTTTTGCACCAAATGTCAATAAACCCCTCAAACTATAAATCTCTCTCCGAAGGAAAATATTGTGTGAATTTCTTTTTCATATACGATTGTATTTGAAAGTACTGTATATAACATCACTGTATCTCAGAAGCATTTTTAAACATTTCTACAACATTTCTGCATAAATCTCACATCTTTTTTTCTTTGCAATGAACTGCACAAAACCAGTGTAAATAAATATGCGAAAATGCCCATTTTTCTTTCCCAACAACATTCTGCAGAAACGTACAAGCCTAGCTTTCTTATGCAAGAGTTTAAATATAAAATAATGAAAATGATTCATTGTTGAACGTGTCCGCTGTCCGGAAATGATTTTATATTTATGCCAATTGTTTCCCAATTTCCAGTGAAATATTTAAAATACAAGACATAAATATAATATTAAACGGCTTTTGGAAGTGGCAAAGAATAATGTACTACAGATTACTACTACTTAATTCTTTCTGCAACAGTATTTGGCACATACTATCTGCAAAATCGACTACATATTCTACACGTATGTAATGTTTCCGAAAACAAAAAAAACTAAAAGCCTCATATTCTTTTAATGACGGTATAATGTCGTCGATTAAAAAACTCTTGTCACTGAATTTTGTTTTCAATGTCAACTGACAAAGGTTTTCTGGGAATTATATTGAAGAACATCATTACTTAAGATATTTTAAGCAAAAGCTCTCAAATTCTGAGTGGATGACGTCACTCAATAGCTGTAGGGGAGGGCGAGCACAATGCAAGTACATTTTAGACTGAATGCAACTTAACTTATTTACACGCTCAGGTTGAATAACTATTTGTGTGTCAAATATTTTTTTCAATTGGTTGTCTAAGGTTTGTCTAAGTTCAACTTTAAAGAAACATTTCTCGGGAATTCGCACGAACAACATTTTGCGACGGTGTTGTTTCTGCGACCCTAATAATAATAATGGAAGACAAACTCACATCGCTGATCTTCTGCGTCAGATGGATGGTCTTCAGGACTTTGCCAGTTTGATTGTCGTGCAGCGTCACCCAGCCACGTCCGTTGGAGTCGCAACGTAACAGTGCCAATATATCCAATTCGTCTTCGTAACAATGCGTAACAATCTTCTCCTGTCAAAGAAATGCACAGATTTCAATCCATAACTGATAGACAAAAATATCTAGTCGTTTATTCTTCATCGCCACACCTTATCGCAAGTATCACGCCAGCACGATGAGGCAGGTATTTTGACGACTCGTCCTGAAGATGTAACCGATGTCCGTTTGACAGCGTTCTCGTCCGTTCGGTTGCCCGACACTTTGATGCAGAAGTCGTCCGACAACTGCTCCTCATTCAATACGCGTTTCACCCTAATATAAATTCAAATGGGGGGAAAAACATTTTGTAAAATTAATTTTTCAATTAAGGTATTATCAAACGCAAAACGATTCTCTTGCTCAGTACACTTACGTAAAATTATAAAGACACGAGTGAAGTATTCTTCCCGAGTCGTCGGGATGGAAGTAAGCCACGTCGGGATCCACACCGTTCGCGTATTTGAAATCCAATTTGCCATCGCGCAGAACTTCTCCGTTTGCCAAGGACCGTACCTTAATTAACATCAACTTGTTGGTTATGTATTGTATTACGACATCTCCTATTTGTAAATGCAGAATTTACTTCAAAACAACTTCTTGTCGCAGAGGATGGAATTATATAAGTCCATGGCACGCCTCCAACTTGGAAATCCGACTTGGCGTTTTGTACATCAAACAACACGGGAGGAGATTCTAAATAATTCGATATTAGATTTGTTAACGTTGTCAATTTAAAAATAATCTATTGGAACCATTCGGTACCTGTTAATACAATGGGTCTCGGCTGGTAAGAAGCATCAACGCAACTTTCAAAATGTACCTGTGATATAAGAAAAGCAATGGTATAGTCATTTGATTGGTTGTGTTGGTGAAGAGTTCTTAATAAACTTTTGGATAAATAAAAGAATATTTCTTGTAATCTTTTGTTTCGTTATCTGAAAGGTGCAAACTTATGAAACGGGAACCTCGATGTTAATGAAAGTGACGCAATCTATGGACTGTTAAGAGCATTTAAGAAAACTATTATCTTAATTATCCGAACCTTTTCTAGAATGGCATCAAGGGCGTAAAGTCGAACGTCACCCGAAGAATTTGTCACGTACAACATGTCCGCGAATAAACTCGCGTCAGTTATATTCGAGCCGAAAATCTGCAAACCGTTCATTGTGTTCCCGTTTATTACAAGCAGCTAGCCATTTCTGGTATTATTATGTGGTAAAATTACAGATCCAATACAGTACCGATCTGTTGATGTCCATCGTGGCCATCAGAGCAACTGGGAAGATTCGAAATACCGCGAAACTCGTCAAACGGTCGCTCAGTTCTTTCTTCGGAAACAGTTTGGTTTTCAAAAAGAATGTGAGGCACGGCGAATTCCAATCAATATGTCTGGCAAAAAATGACACGAAGTGAGAGATACAGTAGAACCGCACCACTGAACAGAGGAGAAATATATAGAAGAGTGCAAAATAACAAACAGGTATTTGTTGGTCACTCCAAGGGGGATTACTCGCAGTATTCGGCCAGCTTCGTAGTCCAATAAATGAAGGCTATTATCGGCCATCAGAGTGACGCAATGGACTCTGTGTTCACTGAAATCAATCTGAAATACCAACATGGGGAATTTTTAACTTATAAGCTAGTCCATACTATAATTATATAATCAGTCAGAGAAATAATTTACCAAGCTATATTGGCACCAAAGAACTTCCAGGACACGGCCTTTTGGCAGCGAAAACTTTCTCATCACGGGAACTGTGCGATCCATACCTTTCCTACAAATGAAAGCAGACAGAAAAATGCATCACAAATGATCAACCGTGTATATATGAGAATAATTATTATGAAAAATATATGTAAATATTTTCTACTGACACTGTGAAATAGTCCCTGTAGCCACTCATGAGTAGCATTCGGCTGAAAATTGTAACACCAATAAGTTAATTCCGGAACCACTTTATAATTTATATATCATTTTTTAATGACAATAATAATAATAATTAGTGTCGATACCAGTTTAATATTTTATTATAAGAACTGTCCTCACTTTTCATAATAAATAGGCATCCTTGACTGTCTTGTCCACATGCTTTCGTATTTCACGCTTTTCTGCACAATATATCACATTTATTAAATATATATAACACACGTAGTACCAATTTTAATTTAATGTAAATAAACTTACAGAGCAAACAAGTTTTCTCATAATTAATATATCCTTGCGGTAATGGTTCCAGGTATTAAACTCCCGTTGTCTAAGATCGCGCAAAATACTGACAGAATTCATATTCTCCAAAGAGGAAACACCATCCGTCATTCTAATAATACAAAAATACAATGTTTCAGTAGATTGGGAATGGCAATTGAAAGTTTGGCAACGCTCTTGCGTAGCCTCGTGTTGCACTGCAACAGTGCCTAACGCAATACGGCAACATATTTCATGCAACGTTTTCTCACGCAAGAAAGTTGCATCAGCAGAAAGCTCTCCTTACCTCGCGCCATAAATTGATCAAAAAGACGTTGACATTTTTCCTTTCGGCAGGTCATCGGTCATGCTACTGTACTTGTGAAGGGTTGCGAATGAATTAAATTATTCAATCATCGTCCATGATAAATGGATTAAATCCAAGAAAGCAATCGATGGACCGCGAGATCGCGCCATGAACAAACCAATAGTGTACGGTGGTGCCATCTGGCAACATTCAGTTCAAACACCTTGGCAACGTTCCATATGTATTCTTCTGCATCATGTGACTTGCTGGTGCATGATGTTTCCAGAGGACTACACAGTCATTACTACTGCAATTATTTAAGTCATGGAATCGCTGGAAAAAAATAAAATGACATCTAGCATCGCCGAACGACATTGTTTTTCAGCTAATTATTTTCATTACATTCCGGCCGCCATCTTGAATAAAATACTGTACTCATCCTCAAGTGATATATGTAACTAAAACAAAAATAAACTCAATAAATAATTTAAACAATAAAAAAATAACATTGTACTTTCGGTAAATACATGTAGGTTTTGTGTTTCTTATTTTATAGTGGGATATTACAAAAGAAATGATGAAATAAAAAAGGACAAAGGACAAATTGAATAGCAAATTAAGGAGACAAAATGAATTCAAGTAGCAAACTTTAAATAGGATATTAATATAGGCATAACAAAAGAAAACAAAACGAAGACAATTGACATTTTTTGAATGATGTATTCAAGAGCTCTAGATAATTTCAGCAGAATGCAGTAGAATCACATCCCGTTTTACGTGGAAATTAAAGTTTACGTTATTAACAAAGAAAAATCAGAATTGTGGTTGCAATTTATGAGCCTGGAATGTTGTCAATTAGATGTTTGGTGAAACTTTATTTTACTTTAACAATTCCAATATCGGTACCATCTCGTGAATAGCACAGGAAACATGGATTCTGTCAACAGGTTTAATTGACGAAAAAAAATGGAGCAAATTTTTCGCTATAGCCTAGATTTGTTTTTCAAGTATATTGCAAATTTGGTCGGCGGCTTTAAACTTTTACATTGAATTAAGAAGGCCAATCTAAGGTGGAATGGGTGTTCCATCTCATAAAAGTTTCAGTTGTTTTTTTTTTCTACAGTCAGGGACATAACATATAAGATACATAAGTGGTAATTTGCGTTGTAAGTTGCTTGCTAGTGCCAAGGAGCTATAGCACCAAAAAGAAGCCGTAATGACCACTGCCAAGGTGTTGCCGATGATTAAAACCTCTTTGGCACTGAAAATTGCGAGACCATATGGCCATCATGCGGGTACTTGGCATGCAAGGCAAGCCTGGTTTGTCCTGGCTGGCAGCCATCTTGCATCTCCAAACACCAAATTGCCAGTTACTCTCTCCTTTTCCACTTTTTACTTGCTTTTTGCACCGTTTCGTTTCACTATGTATGACACCCGCAGACACGCCTCTCTAATAATCATTTCCATTTATATGCACCATAAATGTGGACAATTATTAATTAGCCAGGTTTCTATACCGTGCAATGGCACTGTGCATATGGCTTAATTTATTCCTAATCCCGTTTTTATAATTTTGATTAGCTTTACGTGACCACTTGAACAAGTTCTATCTGTCCATATCAGGATAACCAGCAATTTTCTGTATCAAAATTTTACGCTAAATAATTTTCCCGTTTTCCAGCTTTATTTTAGTCAAGTTTCATGTCATGAAATACAATTAACATTACCATTTCATAAAAAAATTATGTGAGTTTTTGTGAATACTTATCTGAAAAGGATTAATGATAATTTTTCCCGATTTGCATAGAAATATTTATAGTCCAAATTCTTGACATAGGTTCCAAGTACTTATGTATAAACCAATTATGTATAAACTTGACACGTATTTCGGCTAATTCTCAGCGTCTCATCAGATGTCACAATCTTTCCAATTAACTTCAACATTTTATTGTTTGTCACCAGATTTGATGTTTTCGTCAAACTGGCATACATATCTTAGGAGACGTTTTATGCATGGAAGCTTTGAGAAATGTGAAGTGTCAACGCCTCAAATCGAGCGAGTCGCTAAACATTCCATGGTGCTTTCGCTTTGCATGTTGAAATAATGTGCTGTGCAACCAATAGAGATCACGTGATGCGTAACGACCGTTGGAATTCAAATCGTTCCATGTCGCATTCGAATTTGCAACGGCACGCAACCAATCAGAATTCATTCCGCACGCGCAAACTGCAAAAGACACGATATATATGTTTTTCCACATAGAAATGCAAAAAGGCTATTTCAGTTCAAGCTTGCATAATATCCGCAATTGCAAATATAATTTAAGCCCTTCCCATTCTTTGCGTTTCCAGCCTATCACCGAAGGTGACATTTGGCTAAAATGGCTGCCCTAATATGCTGATATAGACTATACATCGATTAGCCCATTGCACAGACCATTATAAGATGCACAAAATTCCGACCACCTTCATAGAAATTGATGTTTTCAAGATTTTGTAAAAGGTGGCAACACTGTGCTATATCTTTCTGTAAATTTATCATATATTATCATATCTTACATAAATAACACCTATAGTCTAGTCTACCAAGAGGTAAGCAAATAGGCCTAATATCTTGCCATGTAAACAGCCCTTTAGAACCCGATGAATCATTTAGGCTAACCCTGTAATATTCAGTGTATTTTTCTTATATACGGAGAGCATTAGGATTTTCGATACCTCGAATAGGCGCCGGCCTCAAAGTAACAATGCACTGGGTCACATGAGGGGGTGTGTGGGGTGTAGAGAAGAGAAATGCGACAAGATGAGGCGTGGTGTGTCCGTTTCCGCTTCATTATTTATGTGTTGCGCGAATAAAAAGCTGGCGAGTTGGTTGATGTTCTACCAGCCCCGCCTCTCTTATTGACGACGTGCAAAACGTGCAATTTTCGTTTGCGTCCGGAAATTGGGTAGCGCCCGAGGCCAGAAACAAAATGGCCGCCATTTACGACTCGCCTCGGCTCGGCCACTTCACGCCAACAGCCAGCCGCAGACCGTTTCAATTACGAGCCAGCCTTAATCACAAGGCGGAAGTCCTAATGTCCAAATTCAGTCGTTTATCCGAACGGAGACCGGCGGCCATCTTGAGTCTTTTTCCCAACCGTCCGTCCAATCGCAATGGTGCAGATCGCCGCAGGGGGTGAAAGGGCGTGCAGCTGCGACTTTTCTACAGACTTGTAGAACTACATATATCTGTTGCGACTCTACAACTTCATTACCTAATAGAGAGGCCATCAGCAGCTGGCTCTGGGTGGAAACTGGCGAAACAAGAGCCGGCGGCCATTTTCTAACATGGCGCCCATCATTATGCATCGTTTAAAGGCTATTCTGGAAAACGAATAACTCTCGTGTTATTTCGCCAAATTGAATTGCACCGCTTCTACATAGGAACACTAAACTTTTCGAGGAACAAAAACATTTTACGTTGAACTTTTATATACAAGTACAATACATGCACATGCAGTCAATGTCCTCCTATACATATATCGTACGTATAGTAAAGGGTGAGGCATAGCGGCTAAATTTCAATATTACTGTATAACTATAGCATAATTAACAAATAATTTGCATTAACTCAAAATATCTCAATCAATTCTATTAAAATGAATAAGGTTTTTTTTTACATAATGAGGCACATGTAAAAGTGCTAAAGGAAAGCCTAAATATGTCAGTAATAAATATTATAGATCAATATTAATACATATGAAATTAAGTCTCAAAGTGTGCATGATCTTTCTTATTATATATACAGGGTGAGGCCAAAATGTGGAACACAATTATATTATTTGCCAGTAGTTCAGAACGAGTGAAAATTATTTGCCAAACAGTTGCACACTAACGAAGCAGCCAATATAAAATATCTGTACCAAATTTGTAAACCAAACTCTTATAATTATTTTGTATAAATTATTATACATCAACTTCTTCAACTTTGATGTAAAGTCTTTTGAACAAGCTTCCGCACTGCGTTTGTTTTCAATAACTAGTTATTATATTCGGCTGTATCCAGAAAATGGTCCTGTCACCTAATAAATTCAATATTAGTAAACTGAACGATTATAAATCTGAATGCGGTTGCATAATTCACTCTTATAAAAAATAATTGTTTTATACTTTCTGATTATCTGGGACGAGTTACTATACAGATGGCAATCCAGAAGTCAATGTGGAAATATATGTTAGTTGCTAACTGGTCCTTAAAAAAACCCTGTTAATTTTAAGTAAGTTTGCACAACCGACATGGAGTTATTGAAAATTGTTATCAGTGTTTACCTTTTTTGCCTCAGTACTATTACACAGTAAAACAAAGTTAAATTGAAGGCTTGGGGTTCAATATTTAGCTTCAATTGTTATTTCTGCTCTTTAGCAGAAACAATTAAATTGGCTGCGGGAAGTTAAAGTTACCGTCACGCCCTCTTGCGGTGTAATTTTTTCCCCGGCCTAAACACGGCATCCAGAAACACATTTCGTATATAGGAAATAATGCATTTAAAGGCCGCAGCACGCGAAAAGGCGGCGTTAATTAGAAAGCTTGCACCACTATAATGAATAATGAATGTTCATAGACCACAAAGCCACTCCTACTCCTGGAACAACAGCACATTTGGACCGTTATATACGTGTATACCTGTATATATAGCATATGTAACAGGCTGCCAGCTGAGCTATAGGTTCAACATACACATACATACAAAAGGTGTACAACACAATATAGGCGTGCTGAAATGTGATCTTTAATCGGATGACAAGGTGGTTTGCAAGACGCGTGCAAATTATCCACCATTGCGTTATTATACGTTAGTTGCGCTTTATGCCGCAAACGCCACCGCAACAACCAAAAACTCTTCTCCACAGCATGTACAATGGGGGAAAAAATTAAGCGCAAAAAAATGGGAGGAACAAAATTTTTACTGAAAAGCTATATAGGAGATAGGAAGAAATCTGAAAAAGATGATCATTCGCGTGAACATCAGCGTGACACGAAGTGCAATTGGTGGAACGTTGATTATACATTCAAAATATAGATTATATAAAAGTTATAAGCGGGCAAATTTAGAAGAGTAAAGTATTAAAAAAAAGTGATGTAGGCTACTTGGAAATGAGGCGTTGGAAATTGCGCTTCTCAACGAGAATAAATTAACCGCCCACCCACCTGATATTCATTGTTTTTCATCCCCCTGAAGCTCCCATTAAGGGCCACCCACGAGCAAAGAAGCCACTAAGAATTCATCAACACCTAAATTGGGGACGAAATTTTTCCAAGTATATATTGTACAGGTAGGGAAAAAATAATGGAGAATTGAAAAATTGAAAATTAACAGCGGTTCCTTTTATGCATGCAGCAAACGTGCCCCAAAATGTGCCTCATGTGCAAAAAGATTTCCTATTTAATTTAGCATTCCTATACACGCGGAATTAATTGAAATCTGTTTTTAATGACGACGGCTAGACTAGTAAATCAGGACATTTCAATGCATTTCATTTAAAATAAGTGAAATTAAAAACTGAAATTGCTACACATGTTATTAATTGATACAGTAGAAATTTTGCTTAAAAACACAGCAGCTTGACAAGTCCCTTGGCCCCTCGATCACAAAGCACTTAATTGGATCTTTAAATTGGTTCCAACTCTCATATATCAGCTGTTTTTTAGGAGATGATTCTGTATTTTGTAATAAGCCTATATGGGATTTTTCATCGTGTTTGGCCCACCTACAAAATGTTCACCATCCTTAATTCGCTCTCTCACAAACTTTGCCTCGTCATATACGAACACCAGACTCCATATAGCGTGTATATATACAACACTTTTTTTCTATTCCCAAGTACAATAAAGAAAATAAAAATTGTGCATTTTTTCCCCACGTTTTCTACGCGAAATAATCGACCGACAATGGACCTCGTTCATCCGAACTTCTCACTAGTAGAGGGGGGGGGGAGCTTGAAGAAAAAAAGAAGACGGGCAATGAGTCGACGTTAAAGTGGAACACGACGTCGTGATAAAAGAAAAAAGTGAAATCCTTAAGAAAAAAATAAGAAATATCCAGTGTATAAGATAAGACTCTCTCATAAGCACGTACACAACAGTGTATTATACAAGGTGTGCTACCGTGTACTTCCGGCGATGCCATCACTTCCGGTCCGCAGCCGTGACCGGAAGCCATCTTGGAAAATCGATTGGACACGGTTAGGCCCTAAGTTGCCCACCATATTGGTTTGAAACGTAAATTTAGCTGCTGCAAAGCCCATGCATCCACTTCCTCACCACTCTTCTGTAATAATCTAATAACACCTCTATAATAATATGTGTGACTTCAAGCCACGCCCCCAAACACTGAAATATTAAAAAGTCAACCAATCTGATGCTTCCAGGTTCCATATACATACATGTGGCTTGCCTGGTTGCATGTGCATGCATTTTCAATTTGCACACTAAATCGAAATTTAGTCTGAAATAAACGGGTTTCCCGATTAACTGCTATCGTTCAATTAACCGGAACTAACATAATGTTTTAGCAAGATTTCTTTACGAATTTGGACTTACTAAAAACATTCGTTTATACACCCGACGCATATGGATAAAAAAAGGTGTAACTTGCCACAATTTGAATTCCTTTTGGGTGAACAGAAATTACAAACTTTGTATGCATGGCACGTCACGGTGTTGGAATATATTGTTTTTAAACACTTTACGGTGTCCCAGATTAGTGGCAATCCTGAATTTCTTACATAGTTTCGGCCCACCTATTAAGATTTAATGTAATTACAGGGATTCGACAAAATTAGAAACACTCGTGTCTTAAAAAGCACAACCATTGGTATATGCCTAAAAGTATACAGTAAATTCAAAGTCCCCTAGGGATCGAGATAGGTGTAGAGCTCCAAACACCAGGAATTCCAGCCAAATATCCATGCATAGCAACTTGATCGGTCCTTTCATCTGCGCAAATAAGAGTGCGCAGTAGGGACACAAAATTATGCACGTCTCATTTGTCATTTCTCTAGATGTCCAAATAAGACATGCACAAGTTTGAATCACATCTATAGAGTAATTCAGCATCAAAGTGTCAATGCAATTGATCAGTCGGTGCTGTATATACAATTGTTGTGATACTACGTGTAGAAAATGTAAGACAAACTGTCCTCGATCCAAACACAAAATAGTTTTCTTTCCCAAGTGACAATAAATTTGGGAAAAAATATATAACTTTTTGCTTTTGTTCTAATGATCAACTTCGATGACAGGTGGCCCCTAAGTTGTGCTCTGCACATGTGCAGTTTGAAATTATACTATGGCAATTTAAACAGGTCAATTTAAGAACAAAATTTCGAAGGAAAATGTCCACAATGTCTTCCAGCAACACAATATGCCCTTTTAGTAACACACAATGACTTAGTGCAAATGGGAAACGTTCCAAATATGCCAGGGAGCTGAAATTGGTCGCAAGGGGGCGTGCCGGTCTCCTCGCAACATTTGCTACATTTGCATTGCGGTATCTGGCAACACCTAACGCCCCGAATAGAATCATCTTTCATCAGTGTCCGCCCCTCAATTTGCACTTTCGCAGGTCGACCATCTGCGACATCAGCACCAGGTATACATATAATAATCCGTGATAATACCAAGTAAGAAAGCCCAAAACAAAAAAAAGTTTCGCCTTGGCGACGGGGGGTAGCGCTGCTGCTTGCTTCGCGTTCAGGCCTTTAATTGATTTCACCGGAAGTACGCTTTAACCCTGCTCTTCCCGCCAAATCGTCGACAACGACATCCATCAGCAGCCCTGGCCAACAAAAGGAGCAGCAGCAGTAGCCATTGTTTCTTCTCGCACATTACACTATACATATCACTTCCTGCCCCTTTTCATTTTGCCAAGTTACTCCAACAGGGGCAGCATTTTTCACCACATCATCTTCAAAAAAAAAAGAAAAGAAAGAAAGAAGACGTTTTGGAACACCTTGTATCCACAAGTTTCTGCCTCCATTTCCTGTCTTTTCTATAATTGTGAAAAATGTAACCTTACACATTACACCGGGCCCATGTTGTCAGTATATGTAAAATGATTCCATCAAATTATACGCAAATAAATTATAGACCTGTTATTCTCATTCCCCAGTCCTGGTTAATTTCCTATAGATTCGAACCAATCATTCAAAAGCCAAGTGATTTTATTGGCCCACAATATACATATACTGTTAGCTAGAAGATATAGATATGCACCGCAATGTGTGATCACCGAAAGATTGGATGTACGTGATACCGCTAGGAAAATTTTCCTATATGGAGAAGAAACTGGAAAGGTGTGGAGTTAGAGCTAGGTGGAGGGTGAGGGTGTAAGGTGTAAAGTGTATAGTATAGGTGTATATGGGATACGACCAATAAATAAAACAGTGCTGAGATGCACTCGCTAAACACTAGCTAAGAGTGTGTCTTAGTCTGTGAACCGGTGCCGGGACCGGGACTTGGTCCGGTTCCTGCCAGAAGGCCATGGTGTCCGTGTTCGGACACCGCGAACTGACCAGCATAGTAAAAGGACGGTTTCAATTCCGAGTAGCTGCCATGCATGGGAACTGAATTAAAACTAGCAAAATGGTCCGTAGGGGCGCTAGAGTAACCTGCACTTCCACTTGCCACCACAACCCCTGCTGCCGCCGTGTCACTAGCAGCCTGATGATGGGGGTGATGGTGGTGTGGATGTTGGTGTCCATGAGATGCCTGGTGGCCGCCTCCTCCTGTATTCGTCCAACCGTTGATGGCCGCTGCCACTGCAGCAGCCCTGGTGTGAGAATGGTGCAACGCGGCTGCAGCAGCCGCAGCAGCAGCTACACTGGCCGGATGATGGTGATGGTTGTGGTGATGGTGATGATGGTTAGGCCAGTCGTCCACATTCGCCGTCAGAGATGCTGATGACGCGGAAGAGGACGACGACAGTGATGGCTGGTGTTGCTGCACCGTGGTCTGGAGAGGAGCCGTTGCCGACTGTGATGGTTGGTGGCCGTAGTCGATGGCTTGAGATGACGTCGAGTTCAGCATGTTGAGCATCTGTCATAGTTCACATTCAATTGTTTCAA
>WWPM01023083.1:420-12602 GCA_023279145.1 Glomeris maerens
TTCACTAGAGTTATAACATGGATCACGTTGTTGCCATTCTGTGATATATGCAAATAAAAATACCGAGTTAAATTGTGCAGCGTATTGGGATATAATATGAAAGTAATTAATCAAAATGTCTATATACCATCTAGGATGGAAACGCATTGAGCAAAACTCAAACCGAGATACTTCGACAGTTCCGTCGGTCCCATTTTATATCCCGCTCCTAATTTCATGGCAGTGTTGATGTCATCTTCAGTTGCATCACCTTTCAAATAATCCAGATAGAAAATATTAAACAGATGTGAAATGTTCTTTCAAACAAAATTGTTTCACCGCAATTGCATTTACCTCTTGCAATCATTTTCATTGCTTCAACCATGTATGGCACCAGCAATCTATCAACTATATATCCTGGAGTATCCTGATCAAATAAAAAATTAAAATGTATACTGTATTATCATATGAAGTATTTAAATTCATTATAGGCTAGCACAAAAACTCTGAATCGTGTTTTCAAACGCTGTACGGAGTGGAATACACAGTTTTTCAATCCAAAAAATAGTGAAGAGAATGTTCATTGCGAATGGAATCTATTTTGCAGTTAATTACAAAGTTATTTTTCATGATTAAAATGACGTTAAATTCTCGAACATTGTGAGCCGTCAAGTTGACAGTAAAAAAAATAATGATGTTATTTAGAAAGTCGGCTGTAAAATGAAAAATTTCCACCTTGCAAGCCACTGGAGTTTTACCAATACTTCTGGAAAAATCCATCAGTTTATCAAATGTTTCATCACTGGTTTCAGGGATTCGGATCACCTTCGCATTAAAAACACAAATTTATGAGAACCGATACGTGTATAATTATAATTAAATAAGTTAATGCTTTGTGTAATTAATTACCTCCATAAGTTTCATGATAGGTACAGGAGGAAAAATATGAAGACCCGCAAATCTGTCCTTCCTCAGAACCGCTGTGGCCACATCTCGCGTCGAGTACGAAGATGTATTAGTTGCAAAGATAGTGTGTCTGTGTAATCACAATATTGTGAGAATATAACAATTGCTTTATCGTAATTGTAAAGATGTAGAAATGGAAGTTTACTTGGGAGCAGCTTTGTCTATTTCTGCGAATAAATTCCGTCTCTGTTCCAGGTTGCCTTCGGTCGCGTCGATGACCAGGTCAGCATTGAAGACAGTCCACTGGGGCGCCATCGGTGTTAATATCAAACGTGACAATGTATCTTCCATGTATTTCTCGCCATCAACAGCACTGCCACCAAATTGCTTCTTGACAAGTTTTTGCAAACTCGATTTGATGTTGGTTAAAGCAGTTTTGAGTATATCTTGCGATAAATCAACCAAAACTACATCGTATTTCATCTGTGCCGCAACCTGCAAATTAGTAAAAATTTCTTTCATTTATATTATCCAGAAAAACGTGTCATTAAAGTGCAAAGATGTCGAATTATTGAGACTAAAGCAACAGCATTTATCGCATTTTCAACGGAAAGGTTAAAAATTTGAAAGTACTTCAAGATTTTGCAATAAAAATTGATGTAAGTAAAGTTTTTGTTGTATATTTTACAGTAATTTGTTTCTATTGCATATACTGTGTATACCTGTGCAATACCTGATCCTGCTATACCACTGCCAATAACTGTCACTTGCTTGATTGTTGAAATAATGTTAGACGACATGGTTACACTACAAACAACCTGCCATTGTAAAATTGCATACACAAAGTCAAAAAACATTTACTGAAAATATTACCTCTGTATTCTGTCGATCTGTAATTTCTAATATTACAATGTTACCAAATGCAGTAATAAACAATTTACTCCAAGACTTAAATGTATATTTAATTTCGGCTTCAGTATATTCAACATCAAGTACTGTTGCTCTGAATGTTACAAAATTGGGCAAAGCGATTCACGGGTCAGACATCCAAAAGGGCAAGGCTCTGCAACACACCAAATTAGAATTCATGTTGCCCACCAGTTAAAACCAACTTCGTGGATCATAACCTTGAAGTTTGCCATTCGGTATCTTATTTCTTGTAGGAGTAGAAGCCTTCTCCTGTTTTTACACCAAATTTTCCCTGTTTCACCAGATCGTCTACCAACTTGCTTGGTTTGAAATTTTCATTTTCCGGTTCCATTTTGTGCAAACCTGAATAAATTCAATCTTTCTATAAACGTAGAAAACAACAATTTGTAGAAACACATACTGTAATATTAGTTTTCGACATAGTTTATAAAATAAAATGCCATATTTTCAATGAATGCTGTTAAAAATGTGTTGTTCCAAACGCATTATATATTTTTGGTAATTGTGTTCAATTAATTTCCCTTTCCAATAATATAATCCACATTAATCTATACAAACAATGAGTACTGTAACTAAGACAAATTACTACATGCCATCTGTGATGAGCTTGTACGTATCCAAGCCTAGGAAATCGAGCAATTCAAAAGGGCCCATTGGGTATCCTGCCCCTAATTTCATGGCAATGTCAATATCTCTCATTGTTGCATCTCCTAGAATATTATAAGACAAAAGGAAAGAATGTCACATGTGCTAAATAGCATTACATAAAAGCTAGAGTGATAATTTGTTTCCGTCACCTCTTTCAAACATTTTTAACGCCTCGCTTGTGTAAGGATACAAAAGCCGATTCACGATAAACCCTGCTGTATCCTTTAAATGCATTTCAAATAAATTTTAATTAAATGTGCTTGTAATGAGATGTATAACATATAGAACGATATAATTATTAAGCAGTTGTACCTTGCAGATAACGATATTTTTACCAAGACTCTTGCCGAACTCAAGCAGTTTATTTAAGGTTTCCTCACTTGTTTCTTGAATGCGAACAACCTAAATTAAATGGAATAAGTTTATGTAAGAATTATCACGTCTTTTGTCTAACAAACCTCAAGAAGATTCATAAGTTGCACAGGGTAGAAAAAATGAAGCGCACCAAATCTGTCTTTCCTTCGTGTAGTTTCAGAAATATCTCTTACAGGCAAAGACGAAGTGTTTGTAGTAAAAATAGTTTTTCTAAACACAAAATAATTGCAAACATCATATATAAAGAAATTAATGCCATTTCATTTTTATTGCAAAAATAAATTACATACTTCGGTGCCACACTATCAAGTCTGGAAAACAATTCCTTCTTTAAACTTAGATTTTCTGAAATCGCCTCTATGACCAGGTCAGCATCTTCAACAGCTTTTTCCGGATCTACGAATGTCGCTATGTGAGACAATGTAGTTTCTACAAATCTTTCGGCAGCTTTCTTATCGCCGATATATTTCTTTTGGGCAATTTTTCCTAGACTTGTTTCGATCCTCGCTTTAGACTTATCCAATACTGCATTGGATACATCAACCAAGATCACGTTGTAATTGTTTTGTGCCGCAGTCTATTTTAATTTCAACACACATGTTATCAAAAGCAACAACATATTTATTACGTACACTACAACTGAGATATTTTACCTGAGCGATTCCAGAGCCCATTAATCCTCCACCAACAACAGTCACATTTTTAATGATTGCCTGCATTTTAGCAGAATTACTGAACTGCATTTTTGATATCATGTTGACAATCATTTGCAAAAACTGCGATTCTAGATGTTGACTTGTTCGTACACAGAATCACGTGATATAACACAGAAACTCACTGCATTTCGCGAGCATAGTACAAAGTCTGAGACAGATGTGACATTTGGACATGAATTTAGACAACAATTACCGTTTCAAGGTCTTGACAATATATATACAATTGTCAAGTCAAATATTTGTTGTTATAAAATGGCAATTATAAATTTAACATCGAAACATGAAGCCAAAATCATAGTTTACTTAATTGTCTGTCAAAATTTGGACTGTATGTAATTGATAATTAACTTTTTTAACAGTAAATATACTGATCAAATATGTCGGTTGTAGACCCATGCAGATAAATTTGCAAATTATCCTGTACACTGACATTTTATGTTGCTTAAACATATTTTTATGAAAATAGCTATCAAAGTAACATGCTAAAACAGTTTCAAAAGTGTAGCCTATTTAATTTCTTTCATGTTAGTAGATTACAAAAACCTCTTGAAATACATAATACATTTTTAATGTAATCTCAGCAATTCTTGATCCTGTTAATTACCCAACTGCCAGTTTGAAGAAATAAATGGACATTGCCATTTACTTTTTCTCATACTTGTAAAACCCTTCTCCTGTCTTAATGCCCAGTTTTCCTTCCTTCACTAACTTCTCCAACAAAGGACTAGGTTTGAAAATTTCATTTGTAGGATATCTCTCGTGCCACCCTGTCAATAAATGGCAATATTTCTCATGCAGTTGACATGTGACTGCATGGTGGACCTATACATACCCTCTATGATGAATTTATTAGTGTCCAAACCAACATAGTCTGCCAATTCAAACGGTCCCATTGGGTAGCCTGCACCCAATTTCATAGCAGTATCGATATCCTTGGCAGTTGCATCCCCTTGAAATGAACAAAATAGATTAGTACACTAATTAAACTTCAAAAACATATACAAATTCATTATAGGAACCTCTCTCCAGCATTTTCATTGCTTCGTTCATGTAAGGTAGCAATAATCGATTAACAATGAAACCAGGGGTGTCCTTTAATCGAAAGATAAAATAAACTGAGTGAAGCAAAGACTTAAACATTCAGCATATTAAATTACCTTGCATGAAACAGTGTGCTTTCCCATGTTCTTTCCAAACTCAAGTAACGAATTAAAGGTTTCATCGCTGGTTTCGGGGATTCGTATAACCTATATCAAGAAATAATCGCAAATCAGTAAAATAAATTTCATGACAGAAATGCAGAATACTGTGCAAACCACATCTTAATTAATAATGAAGAAACCTCAAGGAGTTTCATCATTGGCACAGGGTTGAAAAAATGAAGTCCACCAAATCTGTCTTTTCTTTCAGATGTTAAAGCAATTTCTTTGATTGGCAACGATGAAGTGTTACTTGCAAAAATCGTTTTTCTATCATTGTAATTGAAAAACAAAAACATCAGCTATTTAAATTCATTTGCGTAATCAAATATGTCACGCATATGCATACTTTGGTGCAACTTTGTCTAAACTGGAGAAAAACTTTTGCTTCACGGACAAGTTCTCGACAATTGCTTCGATAACAAGATCACAATTGGCAACTGATTTCTCTGCATCTATATTTGTGGTCAATCGTCCCAAAGTTTCTTTGGTGAATTTCTCAGCGCCATCTTTGTCTCCTTCGAATTTCTTCTTGGCAATTCTCTTCAAACTTGATTCAATATTTGCCATTGATTTCTTCAGCACGTCGTTTGATACATCCACCAGGACAACATTGTGATTTGTTTGTGCAGCAACCTGTAATATTTCAAATATGATTAAATTATTAAAACATTGTTCCAAACTTTTCACAAGATTCCCACTATTATTGCAAAAAATGCCGTTTAAAACCGTATAAATTTTCGATTACAAAACAGAAATGCTTAGATTCTTATTTATTTGCGATGTCATAACACTGTGACTCATATTTATGGGCAAAATAAACCACATTCAGTATTTGAAAACTGCGCCTAAATAGGACGCGGTCTGGTGGAATATACAGCGCCATCTTTTGCTAGCGTCGCAAACTAAAAATCTCACTAGGTAACCGATTATCAGGCCATGCCAATGGAATACATTTTCCGTAAGCCAATCACGAACGAATCATCATGATGACGTCACAATGCGTTTTGGATCGGTGACGACCGCACCATGATGACGTTCAATTGTATTGGGCATTTGGAATACTTTTATTGATGTGCTACTTTACAGACAGAATTACAGCATTAGCAGCTCGTGCAATTTTCTTGCACGCGATCATCTCGAGTGCAACACGTCAAATGCAATACGCCACATAACATTGCAAGCTAGTTGCGTTCATGCAATAGTATTGCAAAATGCGCATAGCCTTTTAACTTTCAAAAAATAAATCTAAGAAAGTACGAACCTGTGCAATACCAGCTCCCATTAAACCGCCACCGATTACTGTAACGTTTTTAATCGAATGCATGATTGCAGAACTTGCTATTCCTCGCGTCGACATGATAGTAAAAAGACCGAGAGACATGCTGCAAAAACACTGTCAACTAACTGTGGCTGTGTAGCAGATAGTTAAATTAATAGCGGTTCCCAAGAATAAGACCAAACTCAAAAAACTGTAAGTGAATTTGCGCCTTTTTTACTCTCAGAAACTACCAGAAAGTAGGTGGATTGTATTGATTGGATACGCAATACGGCTGTTCTTCCTAAATACGTCACCCCCCGTTATCAACGAATGCATTTGAAGTTAGAACGTCCACAAGGCGAAGGGTGATGTTTGTTAAGCAGAATAGCATTCTTCACAACACATCTCCTTTTAGGCGACGCCTCACTCCCATTTGTTGGTTGAGGCATATACCAGTTAGTCATGCAATAAAGCCCCACCCTCTTCCATGCATCAACATCCCATTTCCCTCGCTGCATTGGTCAATATTTGGAACGAGGGAGGGGCTTGGCTGCAATAAAGGTACATTTAACTGGAAAAGAAAGAATGGTGAACGTGACAAAAGGGATTTTAGTTGGATGGTAAATACGCGGGTTAAACTGGTTAATTTTGACCGAAATAGGGTTACAGTAACGCAAATTCCCGTTTTTCTCACAGTGATGCTGCTATGAAGCAATTTTTGTTGCACTTGGATGAGACAAATGCCCTAGGAAAGCGGTTCATAATTCAAGATTTGGACGAAACTCATTTGTTTATATCTGCCGACATATTAGAAACACTGCGGAACAAAGTAGATGATTTAATGGATCAAATGTCATTTCCTCTAGCAGATAGAGGCGAATAATAGATTTCTGCCAAATAAATGCTCATGTAAAAATGGCCCAAAATAAAGTGGAAAAAAGAGAATCTAGTCGATTCAAGGAACCAGGTCAAAGAAGGGTTTTAGATGATGCAGCTAGAAAAAGACGGCAAAAGAAAGCATTGGAAGCCCTGGAACAGGACAACTTCCACGATGACCCTCATGCCAACCTTGTCATGCACAAGAAGGCCCCAAAGTTTGAGGAATCCTTTGACAAGACGCGCAAGACCCGCAAAGGCAAGATTGACCACTTCAAGCAAAGAACACGCAAGAACTTTGCGGCTTTGGTTGAAGAGGAGCAGATGGCGGGAAAAGAACCACCAAACTACTTCACTGCAGCAGCACCTCCTCCCAAGTTGCCGGACAGGAAGTTCTGCGCAGTGTGCGGTTTCCCGTCCAACTACACTTGCGGTAGCTGCGGGGCCAGATACTGTTGTGTGCGGTGTCTTGGCACACACCAGGACACAAGATGTTTGAAGTGGACAGCCTAGCTTCTTTTAACAAACAAGCATTGCATCTCGATATGTTGTATGTTATTTTGTGAGCTGTACAAGTCATTTTGATTAGATTTAAAAGAATGTCATTGTTGTAACTTGTATGGTGCCATTTGCTCCTTTTGAAAACCACAAATGTTGAATGTCAATTTTGTAAATGCATTTATGCCTGAATATAATAAATCGGACGTGTCTCACTTCTCACGGGATTTCTAGTGATCAATAATGTTCTGGACTTGGATTCAAAATCTCCATCCCGCTAAGTTATAATAGAAGATTAATTGCATAGAAAATAAATTATTTCAAATTTCTTTAATCCAAATTACAATGCACTTTTTGAGAAATACTGTATAGAAAAATATGAAATATTCATATTTGTTGCAAGAGTTTAATGATCATGCGATAGCCAAAAGAAGTCTCATTGAAATCACTTTCTACTACCAAATACTCTTTTTGCATAGTAACTGTCTAATTCCATACTTTATGCAGAAACCGAGGTCATTTAAAGTTCGTAAATTGTTAACTCAAACAGAATTTAGTGCAAATTAAAATACACAACTTGGGGAATTTTGCGAAATATTTGAGATTCCTAAAAAATATGAATAAACATGAAGTGAAATATACTTTCAAATATGCTGTTGCAATCTGGATTGAATTAAAGGTAACTTTTTGTTTTGACATGTTTAATAAAATTGAAACGATGCCTTCCAAATTATTATACACATGGTAAATGTAAGAAAACTTGGTTTGTCTAACTTACAAATTTTGCATTTCAATGTAAAGGGCACGTCAGCCATCAGGTTGAATGAAAGGATTTGGTATTGCTTCCATCCCATCCATGGGGCAAATTAAAACTACCGCAGTTCCTCTGCAAACTACAAGACCTAGTTGCCTGGTATCATCTGTCAGCTTGAAAGGATCATCTGGATCTGTGCATTTCAATTGGTTACAATATGCCATTATTAATATACATATTAGAAATAAAACTGCAATGAAAAATGACATCTGAACCTCTTTGATACTCCATTGTGCCATCAAGTACCAGATTTAAAAGAGGGTCATATCCTTTTAATATTCCACTTGCTATTGGATAAAAAACCACAAATCAAAAATGGAAGTGTAATTTTCAATAACAAAATCATTTACCTTCTCTGCCGCCTGCGAATTTAACACGTATCGGTCTATCCAAATACTTTGACAAATCAAGAATACTTTCTTTCTTCTTCTTATCCTTCTGATCCATTACGTTACGCAAGACTAGAATATAATAACGCTGTTCAATACAAAAATAATTTGCAAATGGAACGTCCAACTACTATGGAAATTCTGCAATACAAACTTGACTATAAATTCGCGGGAAATACAGCAGAAAATGCGAGGCTAAATTGGAGATTTTCAAACAGTGAACGAACGAAGACCGCTTGCTTCACGAATTTGACTCACGGCACCAGGTGGCGCCACTGCAGACAAACCGTTTCATTACTCTGTGGGTTGATTCAATCGGACGGAATAGGGGTGGGAAAAGATGATGCGCGCGCATGCGCACTTTGGCCACGACCTTCCTCCATTTTCGGATCGGGACAGAAGAGGCCCTAGAGGACGGACAAAAATGGTTTTAACGAAAGGGCAACGGGTATTCGTGGTGAAAAGCTACGCAGTGACTGGCAACATCTCGGAGGTTCAGCGACAATTCTGCAAGGCTTTTAATTTCAAACCGACTCGTGTGACCATCCATCGGATCTGTTTGAAATTTGACGAAACTGGTTCGGTGGAGCGCAAGAAAAGCTCTGGCAGACCAAAGACGGTGGTGACCGATGATAACCGCGACGTTGTGCGAGCTGCTTTTGAGCAAACGCCTTCCATGTCCATCAGCCGGGCGTCCCGACAACTGGGAATCCCGGCAAGCAGCGTCCAGAGAATCCTCAAAGAGATTAAAATGAAACCCTATGAAATGACCAGAATGCAAGCCCTAAACGAAGACCGTGCCCTCAAGCGGTAAGTAGGCTTACTAAACTGCGCCGAAAACCGTTCAAAACCATCCAATCCTGTCGTTTTAGCCTTACAAAATAGCAATCGCTTCATTCCCGTTATCTGAAAACTGTCAATGCTCGCTATTTTCTCTATTTGTTTGCCACCATTACTCGCTATACGACTGCTCGGGTTACGAACGATCTGCTCTGCAAGCGATACGAGAATCGGTACTATATTTATGCAGTATCATACGTACCGGTATCTCCAGATTGTGATTGTTCTGCCCATGACCATCATTTGTCGATCGCAAATCGGTGCGTACCGTTTCTCGTATCGATCGCATTTCTGTGTAGAGAAGGGGGTCATGCATAAATAATGTTATGACAATCACTTAATAGGATGATGGCACGTAAAAATAAGTCATAAATACGAAACTGTCTTTCTCTCCGAGAAATACGTTCTTTTTATGCACAAATGCTCCCCGTTTAAGTGGAAAGAAAATATACACGGCATGGTTATACACAACCAGCCAGATGCCTATGCTCAATATTTTGTGTGATAAATTACCTGTGTTTGCAGGTACAAATTTGCTGAAAGATTCATCGCCATGGTGGATGTCCACCCATCATTCATGGACCGCATAGTATGGACCGGGGAATCCTGTTTCCGACTTGACGGCCACCACCAGGAAAGCATCCAACAGAGCATTGAGAATGCCGATTTTGCCAGTTCCTCTACAGAGCTTGACTGTCCAACTCTGTGCGTTTGGGCCGGCATCTGGTCAGGTGGTATCATCGGCCCTTTCTATTTCAACGATGCCACACTGAATGGCGACAGCTACCTCAACATGTTGGAGATGCAAGTATGGCCGGCTCTGCAAGCTCTGCCCATCCACGAGATGTTCCTGCAACAAGATGGAACACCTGCACATTATAAGGCCAACGTCAGGGCTTGGCTCGATGAGAAATTCCCACAGAGGTGGATCGGACGCGGCGGACCAATCTCGTGGCCGCCACGCTCCCCGGATCTCACACCCATGGACTTCTCTGTTTGGGGCATCGTCAAAGACCAAACTTACGCCATCAAACCGTCGACCATGAATATCCTGAGGGAGACCATCTCGCACGAGATGGCCAAACTGGACCGCGCTTACTGTCAGAACACTTGCCGCTCCGTTCCGGACCGACTGCGGCACTGCATGGCCGTCGGAGGGGTTCAGGTTAACTCGGCTCCAAACTGAAGTACTGCATTTCCTAATTGTATCTGGTCAACACTAGGACTTGTTTTGCAGAAGAACAAAATCACAGCGTTCCCCTCCCAACACGCGCGGCGTACAATTCCTCCGATCGCGTCGGCGCCAAGTCGTTGTAGGTGTATATAGGGCTTCCTTATGCAAGAGTGCACTGCAGGCTATTTTTGCCTATGATATCCATTCATGTCCACTTCTTTCTGTGGGTAATGGTTCTTTCAGTCGAACCTCGGGTAGAAGCGCACACATAGGCAAAATTGTGCAATGCAGTTGAAATTGGAAACTCTGGCAGGCACTAATTTGATGCAGCCTTCATAGCAGTTAAATAGCAATTCGTTTTGAGACGAACATGAATGCAATGGTAATAAAGTGGGACATACATATTATTTGTTTCGCTAGATATCGGGAAATCATCCTATAAAGCTGCAAAACGTCAGTGCACTCTTGAATGTGGAAACACAGAAGCTCTGAAATGACAAAACCCAAAATGTTAACCAGCAGTGGGAGATTGGCAATTACCTAAATGGTTCTCCCTTACATACAAAACACTACTCAGTTCATGAAACTAGCTGCTGATGCAAGTCTAGTTTTTGCATGACAAAATCCAGAGAAATACTTTGAAAAATCAAGGCTAAAACAAATGCAGTGTATTTACTCACTTCCCTATAATTTTGTATGTCTCGCAAAGTATGCAATGTATACAATGAATCACCAAGAGAGAAAAAAAATCAGTGAATTTGTTGTTTGCTTTACAAGGGGAACATATACATAAAATCATGTGGATGATTCAATAGAATGAATCGCTTTAGAAAAACTTAAAAGATATAAACTCATCGATGTAGTCAGTATTTACACATAGATTGGTGTTGTGGAGGTACAATTAGGAAATCTGTTTGTACGCCACTCAATTCTCTTACGGTCAATTTACGTCTGCGCCTTTTTATTTGCGTCGCGTGCCGTGTGCGAATGTTCGTCGTAAAGTTTCCTGTGTTTGTGTCATTACGCGACTTCCCTGAAAACATATGCTTTAAAACAATACGATACAAGTCAATTGTGTAGACTTGAAACTTTTTTCTCATTGTCGCGTCCCGCCCAATCACGTGAGCGTTTAATATCATAGAAAACAAACAGCGTATCGTAATTTGGTTTCGCCGCAACGTCCCTTGGCTTATACACCGTATGCGATCCAAGGTTTTATATCGAGTGAGTGAAAAATTCCACACATGTGTATGTACAGGCAATAAATAAAAGCAGAAATACTGCTTGGATAAAATAAGCATGAAATCATGACAGAAATGGCTTCTTTTGCTGCATGCAAAATTCATTACTTATCGTTTGTCACCGGCTGCCAAAGACGAAGATGGGGCATGACGCTCGACTTCTGAACTTTGGCTCGGTTGATCACCTTCATCACAACCTTCCGTAACACACGTCACGCCATGCCACATGAAATAAAACATCATCTTTACAAGAATTAAAAATAAACGTAGAGTTACTCCACACTCCACCATCATCGTAATGACACAGCGTCAACCAACAAGTTGGATGTTTTTTTT
>WWPM01023084.1:0-13366 GCA_023279145.1 Glomeris maerens
TAACAAATGACAGGAGGTGCAATATTGCATATGAAACATGATAACTGCTTCAAGTGCGTATGTTTTTAATGTGATTTGGATTGTAAACCATTTGGGGTTTCCCTTAGCGTAAATCTGTCTTTACATCATTAAGTTTATGATTTAGTCATACTGTTCTCAAAACAACTTACATGAATTTGTGTCCACTAAAACCATTGCTTCCGTCACAATGAACAGCGCTATTATAAGTACAAGTGGTGCAACAAGGCGGACTTTTTGTGAGATTCTAAAGACATACAAATGCCATGTAATTATTATTTGTACAAATTGTTATTTATAACAAAAAAAAAGAATATAGACAAACCTGCGACTGAGAATTGTATTCAGCAATAGGAACACTGTGTTAGGGACCATTGAAGCAATGCTTAAATTGCTGCCCCAACTAGTTTGCAAGTCAGAACGGTAATTGTTATCTGTGCCATTGTAATTTGGATCCCGGAATTTAAACATCCAGTACTGGAAAAAATGCGTACAAATTCTGATTTTTAAATTTTGTTACGTAATTCAATTAGATTTTTGCATTGAAAGAAAAATTGCTTTAGAAATACAGTTCATAATTTCTGAACAAAAATTTTCTTAGTATGTGTATTCGCAAAAATGTGTTTCGACATAATAAATAGAACATCCCTTCAGTTTTTTCTTTATCGACATGTTCCAAAGTCTTTAACTTGATTAAGCCACAGTACATCCTTATTTTAAAATGAAAAATTGGAGCTTAAAGGTCGTTCTCATAATTTATCATGCAGACAGGAACTTACTCCATGTGCTGTGATGAAGAAGTTCCATGGTAACAATGTCCCAAGTCCCAGAATGTAAAAAATTAGGTAGACTGCGATGAATCTGTAACATGTTTTTTTTTGGGGGGGGGGAAAGATCAGTAGTATTACATATTTTGAGGGAAATATAATTTCAACTTTTCATAATTTCATTACGGTAATAAAGTTTGAGCAAGTCCTGAATCCGCATCCATTGACCATCAAATAATTATCACGTTTTTGACCTATTCTCTATGTAGAATAAACACATTCATTATTCCATAAAACTAGAAAAGATTAAGATAACTTTAACTCATTTATTTTTATTATATATGGTAGTTAAATTCCCTGAAATTGGCAGAAATTTAAATTATGTTTCTTAAATTCTTCGACGTTTCTTTCCATTCATTTATTAGTTTGTTTTGCTCAGCAATGATATTGTGCAAACTAATGCGTTATAGTTATTAATTAAGTGTTTATTGCGATGCAAATCATCGCCTAATATAACTTAGATGTTTGCTCATTTTAGTCAAGATTCATAAAAGCTATTAGAATACTTTATTCGAAACGTTTTCAAATTATTTTATAATAGGCTATTACATATTAAGATTGGCTACATGGCGATAATCTTATTGACCTCACATTTCGATGAAGAAAAAAATCGAACTTAATGCAATCATCCGATGAACAAGGTTCACAATATTCAATTACAGAATAGTACATTACAAACTGAACTTCGATTAATATAATTCCCAGTAAAAAAAAATCATTCACACTTTCAAATTGTAACTTTCTGTGTGATTTAAAATTTTTTGGAGGAAATGATTGCAGTATCTTAATTGCAAAATGTACATCCCATTTATTTCTTCAATGGATTTACCCTTGAAGTAGATTGCTGTACAGCTTATCTTTCAAACGTATGTTTGACAGCTGTGAAGCATACACACTTCATAAATCTGCAAGAGTGCGATTTTCTCAATGGAAAAATAACCTCTAATATTGTTTACAAAAAAAAAACAAACCACTGCACTTCGTTTATGCCGACTTCAAGAAAAACAAACTGCTTATTTTAGGCCAATCGATAAAAAGTGATGCAACCGTATATTAGCTGTTTCGTTTTGTTTTCGTTTTCTTACAGCATGGATTATCAGGAGACAGGGTTAAATACTTAATGCCAGATTTTGTGGCAAAAAAACAGGTGTATAAATAGCGCATTTTTGTCGCAGTAATGCGCAGGGAAGCCAGACTTTGGGCCGCTTTTGTTGTCACCGTAATTTCATAAATAACAACGTAGATATTTTAAATGTGATTTATGTTTCCCTCGCAACCTATTCATTTAGTATTCAATGACGTATTTATCCACATAGTCTAGCTGGTATGCATTTTTACACTATTGTCAGTTCCTCTTTGAAATGATTTCGTCACTCGCAATCATTCAATCAAATACAATTTGCGCTCAAATTTCTCCTGCGTTTAGTCAATGAAATGTGACTGTCCAATCATCGTATCGCAAAACATGTAAAGATCGAATTATTTTTTTTAATTATCGGAATTGATACAGATTATAATTGGCTGCTGCAATGTTTATAGCTTAATGCGTCATTTATTGCGTCGTTTAACGATGTTTCTAAACTGTACGTAAATATTTTGGTTCTGAATAACCTACCGGTCTTTTGGGGTAGGATGCTTTTCTTGGTGATCCCACTGGGCATTATTTAAAGCAGGGCCTATGTTTTTCTGTATCATTGGTGTGTCAGCTTTAACATCCTCCATCGTCAAAATACTGTGATCCTGTGTGGAGTTCAGACACTGCAGAGAACTTTTTAACGGTCAGCTTTCAGAGTTCAAAATAACATCCAATTCACTGTAGACCTCCAGTGCATGTAACTGGAGCCAACCGAGATGAAAGCATCGTCTGAAGTATTTATATATACAGAGCATAGTGCGCCAAAAGTCCGCCGAGATGGCGCTGGATCTTCACAGATCGATCGGCACTTTGGCTTTGGGGAAAAAATGACTGCGGCATTCGATCAATGTATCAAACAATTCGCTTCTTTAAAATAAGTGGGATTAAACAATGATAGTGATATTCAGATAATAATGTTCCTATGATCTACACGATATACACTAAAGACTTGCATTTTTGTATGTGGTATGTGTAAAAACATTTTCCAGTACATACCAGATGTAACATTGCATTCAATAAATAGTACGAAAATACCATCCAGTTCAGTCACTAATTTCCGCACACTTTGCAGTTTAAACAATTGTAACAGTAAATATGTATGGCTTGAGCTGGCAACAATGAATAAAAACGTCGTATTTTAATAAATAATAACAATAATACTTTATATTGTTATGTATTCAAACCTGTAGTGGAATAAGCTAATTACTACCACTCTTGTTACTACTAAAACCACACTTGTTTTGGGATGTGTGGCTTAATTGCCCCTAAAAATCACGTGACATCATGCGACATATCGATGAATTCTTCATTTTTGTTTGCAACTTTTATTATCGTATTTAATTTATCTCAATAAAGTCTTGCCGTTAATAATTACCAATGCCATTTATATATTTTACTGACTAAAACCAGAATATTAAAGCTTACAATAAGTAAATAGACTAAATACAGTAATCTGTTATTATTTGAAATGGAATATTTGTGGAAGAAAAAGGGTTACTTTGATATGCAACATAAAGAATGATGTACATACAATGTTTACCATATTTGATGGATTAAATAAGCGTATTTTCTTCAGATTCCTGTAATTAATTAAGGTGGTAATCTGAGGAAGTCGGTATTATGTGGATCAAGTGATAAACGTTGTCTATGACATTGACGAGCGCCACCTGACGGGGTTCTTTGAAGTTGATTTTTAAGCCTTCTGCTCATGCTATGGTGGTATTTATTTGACTTATAGTTCGCAATTTTTGTGGCAGTTGATACAAAGAAGTGAGAAATATGTGCAGGGATTGCGTCATAGTACCTTATCCAGATAGAGTGAGCCAAGTATTATGTATATTTATTGTGTATAGGCCATTTTCTTAAATTGTTGAAACTTGAACGCCTATTTTTGCATTCACGGTTGCTTTTTATATATGGGGAATTTCTTGTAGGGAAGAATGTGTTTAGACAATGGAGCATTCCTTGCAAACTTTTCGGGATGTATACAGTGTAGACGAAAAGATTCGGCCAAAGTTTGCAATCGTTTGCTGTCTGTGACCAACGAAAGCGAAGAGATTGTGACGTTACAGCGTAAGTAGGCTTAACTCGAAATTAAGTAACCAAAATTGAACATAATAAATTATTCTAAAAAGTTCACTGAACTTTTGCAGATAAATGCGACAACTGCGGACATGTTATTGCAGAGCATGAGCACGCCTTCAGGATATGTGAAGAATACCAAGTAATAAAAATGATGACCTTAAAACTGTTGCTGGTACAATTTAACTGTTTTGCAATAGTGCAATTTATAAACACAAGTAATTTGCTATTTAATGTTAATTACAATTTTATATGCAACATTTTTACATGAATAATTGCGATTTCCATTGCAAATTCGTTAAAAAAAAAAGTTAAAATACAACCATCAGCAGCTGCGCAAAGCAATTTCATTGCATGGAAATCCTAGAATGTTGAAGTAAATATTTGCAATCAACCCTGAATTGAAACAGGAAGACCTTGTTTACCATTACATAAATAATGTTTGATGCTAACACCATAAAAATTGATCATTTCTCAAGGTTAATTTCTATTCAAACTCTGTGTAATGAATCATATGAATGTATACTGGGAACATTTCACAATTTCTGACAACTTTCTGACAGGAATATGGGATGGAGTGTTTATTATGTGGAAGCGCCGAAGATACTATTTCTATAATGCCATACGATCCCCGACATGAAAGAGAACTTTATTAGTTGTACAATATTCATCAATTTGAAGATGCTGCAAACAGATCTTTATTGTATGAAATGCAAGGTCGCGTTTCCCAATTCATGTACACTTTTCCAAGAGTATCGGTAAACATTTTGTGTCTCTTATTCACAGTTTCTAGCGTTTTTTCTCGACTGCAATTCCTGACAGAATGTAACCACCCGTGCCGGACATGTTGATGTCAGGGTGAGTACGTTCCGGTAAAATCTACGTTAAACCACAAAAAACGATTCATACAAACCGCAGCCAAATATATAGGGGAATTATAGCCTACTCACTTGGTATTTTCTGTGCCAAGACTCTGTCAATTTCAAACACACGGCATGTCCACTGTCTTTCAATTTCTGGTAGCAATCTACCAACGGCTGTGCCAAAAGCAATACATTAGCATTTTAAAATACCCTATGATGAGAATATCCTATTTTTAAAGCACCTCTTGGTAGCACGAGTACACAACAAATGGCCTAGACCATGCCAAGTATTTTAAAAGCAGTTGCACGACGTTGGAAGGGTGATATCGGCTAGCAATGATCAATCTGAAATGCCATATTTTCAACTATGAATGTGTTGGAGTTAAATGCTCTACTGCCAAGCTCATTAAACGAGTAGCCTACCCATCCATGTCCCGAGTTTCAATGATACCGAGTGCTTCGCGAGTTTGTTCTTCCCTTTGCTGTCTCCTAAGCGCCTTTTCAATACCGACATCATCCTATAAAAGCGCAATTAACAAACAAGTTGCATTTCATTCAATTCAAGCAAGTAAATAAGAATTATTCGCACAGTTGGATTGCAGCGCTTGCCACTTTCTGCGACTTCATCTGGCAAACGCACATCTGTACAATTCAATTGAAAGTCTGAATCGTTGTCGGTGATGTCGGTTTTAGAAGCGATCGATGTGGAAATGTCACGAGCATTTATATCGTGTATGTTGAGGTAAAGACGGCATTTCATCTCCTCGTCGCTAAAATTGTACATGTCCACAATTTTGCTGCTGCAATTTATAAATATATGTATTGAAGGAATTGTAATGATGACAATTCGCAAAGTTATGGCTGTACTTGTTGAGAGTTTCACCCGTATGCAGTTGCACTACTTTTCCCCGGCCTGCCAACCTTTCGAGGATCGCACCAACCATCAGCCCTCCACACGATTCAAGGACCATGTAACGGCCACCACTTTGTACATTGGCCATGGCCAAAACAGTAGCCAAGGAATCTACCCGGAGACTTCTGTTCTCAGACAATAACAGAATAAATTGAGTAAAATGGTGCGAGGCATGCGCAAGCAATTTTTGCGCCTTACAATGTTGTCATTGTGAATTTGTTGTGATACAATTCGCAGAGGAGCCGTGAGCTGGGCTTGCAGACGACATAGTGATGCAAATATCTGAAAGTAATGAACAAAGTCGTTTTTGTCCTGAAATGGTTGCTATTTGTTTCATTCAGTTTGGTTAATTTATATACTTGCGGGCTTTCTTTTTCAAATATTTCTCCTTTGAAAATATGGTTTTCTCGTTAAATGTGGAGCTGTTCTCCACAAGTTTGTTCATAATTTCCTAATTTGCAAAGATCGCATTGAGATTATAAATTGAATTCAGGATTTCTGGAAACAAACAATTCCAAGTAGTTTATTCTGTACACCTGCCCAGACTTTCCTTGTTCTTTCAAGACATCTATGTCTTCTTTTGTCAACTTCTGCGATTTCCCATCATCGCTCAAAAATCTATTATCACGAACGGGTTCACTTTCTGCAAAGTTTAATATTGGGATCATAATGAACTTCCTGATGTCCATCAAGAAATTATCATATTGACTTGCCATTTTTTCCACAAAATTCAGACTCAATGAAAGGAATTCGCTGTAATTGCCTGTCTGTTAATTTGAACATGGCTCCATAAGGATGACCAATCAACCCTTCCAAATACATTAATTTCTTGTCAAACCATACCTCTCTGCAATTTTAACAATGCAAATTTCGTTGAATTACAATGAGATTTCTTTGACAATTACGATATGTGAATTCAATTTTTATTAAGTACACAAACCTTTCAGATTTCAGCTGAAATACTTTCATGAAATCACCCTTTCGAAGAATAACGTGATCCCCATCTTTTATTAGAACTGGATCTCCCATTATGATGCTAATGATTTACCCGAAAATAATAATAATACACACGAGGCGTTTGAAATAGTGCATGACAAAGCCACCAGATGTCACAACCGCAGCCAACGAGTTTTTTCACATCGATACTGCATCGATATCTGCGCTGCATCCGCTCGCTCTTTTCTCTTCGCACAAGATGTCGAGTGGTGTAAGTACAGGCTTTTCGCTTAGGAAATCCGTTAATATCATCGACATCTTGACTTTTTAAGCAATGCTTCTCGTGCATCGGTGATATACAAAGTACGATTGAGTTTGTGGAAATAAAATTTCGTGTTATTTTCGTTTAATAGACGCTGTACACGTATACCGGTAGTTTCCGGGCTTATAAAATTCTCGTGGCGGCCCAATACAGTGGTGCTACTGTCAAAACCGTCTCTGACCCGCCTGAATTTGTATTCGGTGAGACAAATAAGACTAACGACTTCTTGAAGAAATTCCCCCTTGGAAAGGTACGTGTTTCGTTATTATTAAATAACAAAAGATGGGTCTAAACGTTCAGGTTCAATGACATTGGGCGTCACGTTGGCATCGGCCCTCGTGGTTCAAACCATGAATGGTACATTTTTTCCACATTTGTATGTACCTTGTGAATCTTAGAGGGATATTATTTGAAGTTAAGCTGCTGCATGTCACTTTTGAAATGCAGTAAACTCAGACTTCAACAAGTATTATATAGATTTCATTCGTTACTATATAACCCTGCATTGTTTTAAAGAAATTTCATTGTTGTTTTAAGGTTCCCGCGTTTGAAACTTCTGATGGCACCAACATATTCGAGAGCAATGCAATTGCTTACTATGGTAAATTTCTTTTACTTTTTGCATATGTAAAAACTGAAGTTCTGTTTACAACAAAAGCTTAAACTAGAGTTTGTAAAGGTCCTTTAGTCTATTACTTGTAAAGTCTTCATCTGCAGGAAATCAATTCAGTATTGTCTTTTTTCAGTTGGCAATGAACAGCTGAGAGGGCAAAATGTTGCTGATCAAACCAGCATTCTGCAGTGGATCAATTTTGCTGACAATGAGATTCTTCCGGCTTCCTGCAATTGGGTATTCCCTATTTTGGGAATCCGGCCACTTATTAAGAAGGTTGTTATCACGCCACAATTCTCTAAATTGTATTTTATAATTTATGTATGGCATGCAAAAGTTGTTTTCCAAATTGAAGTAGGATGTACAAATTATTGTAGGATGCTGATCGTGCTAAAGAAGATGTCACCAAGGCCCTTACATTATTAAACGATCACCTTCTGACCAGGACATTTTTAGTCGGTGAACGTATCACTCAAGCTGACATAACCGTGTCATGCAATCTCCTTCTCCTTTACGAGCACGTAAGTTTGCTACAATATGAATTAATCTCGTAGTTTTCTTCACTTGACAAGAACATGTGTTCTCAGATTTTGGACCCAGCTACTCGAGAACCCTTTGCTAACACAAATAGGTGGTTTACAACTGTAATTAGCCAGCCGCAGTTTAAGGCGGTCGTCGGAGAATTCAAACTTTGCGAGAAGACGGCTGAATTCGATGGTGGGATTGAATTGTTTTGCCTAGATTGTGTTTTAAGTTTCTCCAAGTCTTGTTGCTGAATTAGGTATACTATGTTTTGACAGCCAAGAAGTTTGCCGAGTTCCAAGGAAAAACGGGCAAAGAAACCAAGGATAAGAAGGAGAAGTCTCCAAAGCCAACGAAGTCTGGAGACGAAGCTCCCGCAAAAGCCAAGGAATCGAAACCAAAAGGGAAAGATGCTAAATCTGAAGATCCCCCAGAAGAACTTGATGAAACTGAACAGATCCTTGCTGCGGAGTCCAGTTCTTCCGATCCTTTTGATCAACTGCCGAAAGGGTATAATGTTTTAAAGAAGATCTGTCATGCGTTTTGACAGTACTCTGAAATTTAAACCGTTAACTAAATAAAGGTGCTAGCTGGGGAACTGGCTGGAATAAGGTTTATAAATGAACAAAAATTACTGTTTGCTGTAAAAAGCAATTTAGTTGGCATGTGTATAAAGTTTAAGATGCACCCAAAAGTCTAAAAAAGCCCCAGATATTATTGCAGTGCTTATAACTGGTCAATTCAGGGTACATTTAAAAATGTGTGACTGATCACTTGGGTATGAATGTACCTTTGTGGAATACAATCTGACGGCTTTGATGTTTTTTCTTTAGGACTTTCGACATGAATGATTTCAAACGTGTCTATTCGAATGAATCCGAAACCGTATCCATCCCTTACTTCTGGGAGAAATTGGACAAAGAGAATTACTCGATTTGGCAGTGCGAGTATAAATACCCGGAAGACTTGACTCTGGTCTTCATGAGTTGCAACCTTATCTCTGGTTTGTTAAAGGCGTAATATGATGGATAACCGTTATATTTAACGTGTTATTACTTTGAGATAGGATTGTACCAGCGTCTTGATAAGATGAGAAAGCAATCGTTTGGCAGCATGATTCTTTTCGGAAAGGACAACGAAAGCACCATTTCTGGTGTTTGGGTTTGGAGAGGTCAAGGCCTTGCTTTTGAGGTAACTGAACATTTAATGTTAATAAATTACACACAGTAGTAAAGCTTGGCAAATTATTTATGTATTTTATGAATGCAGTTGAGTCCAGATTGGCAAGTTGATTACGAACATTACAACTGGAAAAAATTGGACCCCAATTCAGATGCAGACAAAAAGGTTGTTACTGAATACTTTTCTTGGTCTGGAGATTTCGATGGAAAGACGTTTAATCAAGGAAAAATATTCAAGTAAAAAATATCCCCCAGATATAAAAAGCAACTATTTAATTGCAGTGTGAGGTTATCCGCAATATAATTGTAACCACAATCGGCCAATAAACAAGGGGATTGAATTGTTATCTGTGAAGTTTTATTGTCTTTCCTGATTTCAGAATGTTCAATGTAGCGATTGGGGAATTGTTTGTTCTTGTTATCATTGTGAAATGATGTAAGCAAGAGCGGTGTAGCTTGGCCAAAGGTATAGTACTAGTAGGCGGGGCGTGTGAGGAGACGTCACCGCCTGTGGTATGTGGGATGGAATGCGAATTATGCCGGTCGGCACTGATCCACCTGCGACCAACCCAGAGATGCGTTTTGAACTCGCCCACCTGAGGGCGCTTCCCTGGCGCGCCGTGCTGCCGTCACAGTTCGATTGGAATGTCAAGGCTCATTCGCTCAGGAATTCTCGGGGCGTTTGGTCGTCGTCCTGACAACTCGTCGTTGTTTTATTGCTTTTCCCGCGCCGTCGTAAACGCACCTACTTTAGTGCAACCGCAAACAAGTTTGCATTTATTCGCGGAAAAGAACCTGTTACTGGCTGGCTATCACCGTTTCTCCCCAATCATTGTGGAATATATTTATCTCGTTGATCGAAGCATGGAACTCTGTGCGAATGGTGTACGCATTTTCCAAGTTTGACAAGGAAATCAAAAGTACACAACGGATATATATCTGATCGGGGTTGGAAAAAAAGGGGAGAACGAAAGAAAAAAGCCGCAGCGTAAATAGCGGAATCCAAATCAGTAATGATGGATTTGTCGATCGTGATCTTTGTGTTTTTATCGACTGTGGCCAATGTCACTGCTGCTGAATGTCAACCGGAAATTGTAGGCAGCGTTTTGGGGACTTTTGCGGCTACTTCGGTCCTCATCGCAATCGCCTATTTTATCATCCGAAAATGGAAGCGCAAAAAAGACGGTAGGCTACTTGCTATTATTCACATTTTTCTAACATAAATTTATCGAAGTTATTACGTGCAATTATTAGTTACCGAATAGAGCAAACGATGCAAAAAATACTTGCGAAGTTACGCCCCTGTTACTTGCCGTTTAGAGCGTAATGCGCTGGAATTTTGCACACAAGGGCGTAATTTGTGTGACGCTAATTGAAGTTTAATAGTTGTCCTCGAATTAATAAGTAAATGATGCGTTGCTGCAAAGGCCGGCATTACGTCTGCGTCCCATTAACTGTTTAATTTAATGATAATTTATTTCCAAGGTTACAATGGCGGTTTACTTGCAAACTTAATTTAAAATCTTATTTTCACTAAATTGAGGTTTTCGTTACTGCAGCGCCACCTACCAGTCTAATTACTCAACAAAAAACGTAAGTTTACCTTGCAGATAACCATCCATTGTGTTGAATGGAATGTTATTATGTAATGAACTTTTTTTTGAAAATAAAATTTTGTCGTGCATGCAGTCTGCATAACATAATGTCCTCTTAATAATTGTGGCGCCATTATGTCTGACTTTGTAAACGACATTTTAACGTAATTGTTAAATTCTGTGAAGCATTGCTAATTATCAGACTTGGTCTTAAAATTAGATAGTAATAGGGGGGACTTGTGTTTTGAAAAAGGACCTGGCTTTGAGTGCCCTAAAATGGGCTCTTAATGGCCGCCATTGCGACAGACAGTAGACTTTATCTATGAAGTAATATTCAGGTCTTGTTTTCCTTGTTTTTGTTTGCATTTTAGGTGCGTGAAATTTCGATGAAAATATTTCCAGTTAATTGTTATCACTAAATGTGATGCGAGTAGTAGGTACATATTTGCTTCTTGGAAATTAAAATTGTTGTGAAGATAAGAGAAATAACAAAGTTTATTCCCTAATAGTAGTAGTGCGATCTCGGATGGTATTTAATTGTGTGCAGATAGTGAAATAGGTGTGTACTTATTTAAAAAGAAATTGGTGGCGCTGCGAACGCTTGCAATTCAAAATGGCGGCGAATGAAACCATGCTTTCATTTTTCCGCAACTTTTAATAGGGTTTGCTTAGCTGAATGAAATATTAATAGTTGTGTAAACTACACGTCATTTTGCATGGGTTTTCTTTCTCATGTCAAGTCCAAATCGATTGATAAAATTCGACCTAGAATTTGCAAGTTTTGCTTGGCTCAAAACACATTTTCCAGTGAAATGTGGGCCGACTTTGGGTGCGGTCCTCGTCTTCGTAAAACTTGCAATCCTAAAGAAAAATACTCGTTTTTCAGCCTGCAGATAGAGAGATTTTTCTTTCACCGGTTGCTGTTTTTGATAAGGGCATTTCGTTCATTGTTGGCAACCCCTCCGACATGTGCAGTCAATTTCATCGAATTTTTATCTTTTTCCCTCACTCTCTAGTTTCCATGTTTTTATTCCCCATTTTTTTTTTACTTTTTCTCTCTCTCCACATCTTCGTTCACGCTTTCTCAAGTGATTTTTAACCGTGAATTTGAACGTGGGATAAAATATCCGACACAAGGTGACGAAGCAGTATATGTACACTGACTGAGAAATGCGATTAATGAAGTAAATTGGTTATTATTATCAGAGATTTATGTGGAATGTGAAGTTGTTGTTTTTTTGCTATGCCGTGCATTCCAATGCAAGAATTCTTGGCTGTTGTTTATGTTCTTGTTTTTGTTGAAATTAGAAAACGTGGAGTATAAGTATCAGTCTACTATTTATAGAATAATGTGAACAATGGTTCTATCATCAGAATTCTTTTGCTCCTGTTTGTACCCAAGTTGTTTGTAACCTAAAACTAATTTGAAACTTTATTTTTTGGACTCTGATGTGCTCATGGATTGATAATGAATTATAATTGATGGCATTTTGCATTTACTCTGCTGATAATACTGTTTTGACAGCCAAGTGGTGTTTCAGAAGTGAAATATAGTAATTTGCTTTAAAATTATAAACGCCATCTGGTGTGTAACTTTTAAGCTATGAAGCAGTTTTACCAGTTGAGTTCTTGGTGTGTACATGGATTTTTTTGTAAAAGAAAACTAAATTTCTGCTTATTTATTTCCAGCAAAATATGAGATGAATACCTGAATGGTTGTGCTTATTTAAAAAAGTAAATGCTGATATTATTTGGTAATGACATTTTTTCATAAGTAGGGGAATTCCAGGTCAAGAGAAGCGTTTTGAATAAGCAGTGGGCGGAGCTTACGTGTTTTCAAGAAGGGTCACGTGATTAGTTTCGCACCTCTGATCAAGTTCAGTCACTGTTCAATGGAGGTTGCTAGTAATTTTGAAAAGGAGCTATAGTATAGAAGAAAAGTATGTTTTGAACTCGCAGATGCAAATATATACGTAGTATATATAAATTGGAAATCCTTTTTTTAGTATTATTTGTAAGGTTTTTTGCAATGTTTCACTAACTCCCCCTGGTTGCTACTGACAGAAGGAAATAAAATTTCACTTTTTATGTGTAGTACACTTCATTCACCTCCTTTTTTTCAAAATAGAAACATTCTTGCTTTTGTTGTTTCGTATTATTGCAGTTTCCGACATTGGAGAAGGAAATTGCAATCCGTCTTTTATTGGATTTGTTTGTTATTACTTTTTCACTGCTAAAGTAACCAAAATGCACATTGAGATTTGGGAAATTTTGGTTGAGTTTTTGTAAACTAGTAATGACAAGGTCACTCTACATTTGAAGTGAAAAAGAAAATATCTTGTCAAATAGGGTTTAGTTT
>WWPM01023085.1:9152-23808 GCA_023279145.1 Glomeris maerens
TATCCTCTATGTTGAAATTCTCTTTTGTCTCGATCCACAACAATAGTTTTTATATCCTTTTTATACTTTTATTGTATGTGCACCTTTGGCGGCAAATAACCAAGCAATCTATTGAATCTCGCTTCATGCAATATACAAATGAATGAATACCTATGAATTGCATGGTCTTCCATTGGTTTCCAAGAGCCTTTCATAATATGCAACAAGATTGCAGTTTCAATTTCTCCTGTGTCCAAAATGTTAAATTTTGAATGATATATGCGTTTAGGATATCAAACAGTCGTTTTGACATGGTGCATCTTTGGCGCTGCTAGTAAAGGAAAAGTTCTATCCATTTAATTAGATAGGAATTGGTTTGATTGGATATGAAGTTATGTCCCAAGGATACCACAAAAATCCTTTAGGAATTTGGGAATACTATGCCGAACTCAAAAATAAGAAAACAAACATTCCATCCCTAGGATGTATTATTTACATCAGTAATTTTGAATATTGTACATATTGCAATTATGATAGTCAAGAAATGGTAAAACGTATATGATTAAGTTTTTGCATCTAAAACAATTCAGTCAGGAAATTACGCGACACGGACATTTTTAGTTTGATTTTAATGCATTTGGACCGATTACAAAGAGTCATAATACTCAACACTTGTGCAAGATTTATTCATGGAAAATGGAAATGGTTTTCAAAGATGCAACGTTGATGGTCTCTTTTGAAAAGGAAATGTAGTAATAATTCATCATTCTGAAACTTGTTTTGCGGGCAATACAATTCATTTTTCGGTTTGGTTGTTCACTGCACGTCGCATTGGTTATGAATTATGATTTCCCTATTTATACCAGTGAAATGTCAAGGACATATAATGTGCGCCATATTTGAATTGCATTATTAGCTACGCGGGTAGCTTTACGCAGCAAGGTTGTGCGCCTCTGTACACTGTGCAGCATAATTCGCCATTGCGGCATGCAACCGTTGAACTACAGGTGGAATTGTCAGTATCAGATACAGTTGCAAGTCCTGTTATGCACACCGGATCCGGAATAGGACATGGCTTCTGAAATGACAACAAGAAAAGTTGATCTCAGTAAATTTGATCAATACGTAAGGCTATATATTTTTACTTGAGGGTTCGGTGCAGTAGTAGCAGTAGTTGTTGTTGTAGTTGTAACTGGAATTTTCATATAGCATCCGGCGAAGTAGGTGCTGGCAGTAGTAAGTGCAAGGCAGCAAATTTCGTCAGCAAAACAATCGGAATTGTTAGTGCATGCGCACTTATCTGCTGCATCAACGCACGCTTGAGCCTGCGTTAATGCGCCGCAAAACGGAGGTGGGCCTAGTAAAAAATTATTCAATTACTCGACATAATATACGCATGGAATATGTTACAGAAATTAATGTATGCGCCGACATGTATCATTAAAGAGTTCTTTTGAATTAAAATGATAAATAAACATAGGAATAATATTTAAGATACTATTTTTTATCAATAACGTGCCTGATGCTGCTGCTATTGTTGTTGATGGTGCTGCGGGAGAAGAACCTTGCCCAGAAGTTGCAGTTAGGGATGTGGTTGTAGTTGGAGTGGGTGAAGCTGTTGGTGCAATTGTAGTGATAGGTGGATTTATTGGTTGTCCAGCACTGTAACAACACGCTTTGCTGCGGGCTATGTCAATGCAGCATTGCTGCGATGCACATTGTCCGTTGCTGCTACATGAGGGTTTGGTGCTGCAGTCCACGTTTGGACATAACTGTCTTTCATCTAAATGTGTATATATTATTCCTTTAAAATTAGAAGGGAATACTGTGTAAAATATCTAATGTTCATTACCTGCTATCAGTCTGTTGAACAACATGTGAGCGCAGCAATGTTGTCCAACCAGAAATGTCACTAGACCTGCTGAAAGCAACCAACTGTTGATACTTGCCATTTTGTGGGTTTCTGAATTCACACTGTATGTGTCCCTTGGGTTTATATACTTGGACGTAATAATACCACGGTGCGATTTCGAAATATTGAATTCAAAAGCATTATATTGATCTAACCTAACTAAGTGTATCTGATGTCATATAGTTGTTTACCCGCGGTCATCAAACTCGTTATTTTGTGATTGTATCAAACACTGATGAAGTGTTATAAGGAGTATATAAATTTACTTTCGTATTGCATTTGTCGCAGCTGTAACAAGTTTCATTATTTGGCACTTGCTGCAATTGAAAGTATTGTTTGGTAATATTATTATAAAAAGACTAGAAATGTTATTGCAACAACCAGAAGTTTAGTTTTTTTTGACAATTCACACTTCAACAGACCTTCAAACAAATTTCTTTCAGCAAGCATTTCTTTGCCAGTCTTTTGTAATTATTCCCGTAATGTCAACATGTGATGTGAATGTTTCCCAGGGTCAGTAGATAAGCGGTTCGTGCAACTTTTTAAAGGGGAAAATTTTCGACCGTCTTCATTGTGTGTTGTTTCCACTGGGACAAATACGTTATTTTACTTCAGTAGTGAGCAAGACTTTATTACTCTGAATTTGTGAAATAAGAGCATTATAGCATCACTTGAATTAAATGTAACCCCTATTGCAGAAGATGAAGTGTGTTCATCAAACCAGCAATATTCTGTAGTCTTGGTCATAAATTCACTGTAACTACTTTCAAATAACATTTTCACGAAGGTATACAAAATTAAAATTTCACTTGAGGCTATACAAATTAAGACAGAATTTCTATAAAACGAAGTGGAAATCTCTCAATTTCATGTCCTCACGATTAGCAATAAATCTGGTGAGTTGTACGTGTTCACACAATCTGATTAGGTGAATTTCATTTCATTTTTCATGATAATCGCAAATAATATTTGTGATCCAATAGTTTTGAATGGCCTTTTGTGATGTGGAACGACGTACTACATGGTGTGACAATGTTTTTGACTGATTTTGTCCTCTGCAATACCGTTTACTTGGTTTCCAACAATTTGACTGATAGTTACCTGAACATTTCAGTCAGGAAATTACACACCAAAGACTTTTTTTAGTTTGCTTTTAATGCGTTTATTCTGATTACAAAGTGTCATAATACCCAAATAAAACAATTGTGCAAAATAAACCTATATATGCTTATGTTAATAATGTGCATAATAAGTATATGGTGCATTGTTTTAGCCACATTCCCACATTCGTGTTCCTGCGTGCAGGAACCAATCTTGAAATGTTTGTACACATGCAATGAACATCTAAACCAAAATGAATTATTATTATTGCACGCAAAAATAGCCCGATAGCTTAGAATCATTTCGGAAGTTAAATGTTTCCCTTCGCATCGCTAAAAACCATATGGTTTTTAAAAATGCAAAAAAGGAAATAGATCGTCATCGTTAAGTAATTCTAAGTGAGGACTATCTTGGCAGGCTATAATAATTCATTTTGGTTTGAATGTTTACTGCACGTCACATTGGTTACGATTTCCCTATTTATATCGGTGAAATATCAAGGATATGTAATGTGCACCATGCCTGAATTACGTGATGTTATTTAGTTAGGCGGGTAGCTTAACGCAGCAAGGTTTGCTGCTTCTGTTCACGGTGCAGCATACTTCGCCAATGCGGCATAAAACTGTTGTACTACAGGTGGAACTGTCGCCAGCAGCTAAAGTTGCCTGTCCTGGTATGCACACCGGGTTCGGAACAGGACATGGCTTCTGCAATGACAACAAGAAGTTGATCTCAGTAAATTTAATACGTGCATTATGTAAGGCTAGATGTTTTTACTTCAGGTGTCTGTGTTGTCGCAACTGGAGTTTTCAGAAAGCATCCGGCAATGTAGTTGTTGTCAACAATTGAAAGGCAGCAAATTTCGTTGTTATAACAATCATAATTGGTAGTGCATGGGCACTTCTTTTTGCACTCATCAACCTGCTGCAAAGTGCCACAAGGCGGAGGCAGCCCTATTAAATTATCAAATTACTCAACATGTGTATGCTCATGAAATACCTTAATGATAAATTTGCTATATGCGGCGGAATGTATCATTAAAAAGTTCATTTAAATTTAGGCGATGAATAAACACAAAGAAATAATATTGATGTTTAAAAATTAATACTATTTTTAGCAATAACGCGCCTGGTGTTGTTGCTTGCGTTGCGGAAGAAGTTGCAGATGTGGTAGTAGTGGGTGAAGTTGTTGGTGTAGTTGTTGGAGTAGTTGTTGGAGTAGTGAGAGGTGGATTTGTTGGTTGTCCAGGACTGTAACAACACGCTTTGCTGCGGTTTATATCAATGCAGCATTGCTGCGGTGCACATTCTTCGTCGCGTGTACATGATAGTTTGCCGCTGCAGTCCACGTTTGGACATAACAGTCTTTCATCTAAATGTGTATATATTATTCCTTTAAAATTAGAATGGAATATGTAGTGCGTAAAATATGGTGTTCATTACCTTCAATCAGTCTGTTGAACAACATGTGAGCGCAACAATGTTGTCCAACCAGAAATGTCACTAGACCAGCTGATAGCAACAAACTCTTGATACTTGCCATTTTGTGGGTCTCTGATTCGCACTGTGTGTGTCCCTTGCTAACGTGCAGTTGTTTGGCAAAAATCAGGATTAGAACTAGGGTTTATATACTTGGAAGGAACAACGCGATGGTGTGATTTCGAAATACTGAATTCAAAAGCATTATATTGATCTAATCTAACAAAGTATATCTGATGTCATCTATTTAGCCGTTTACCCGGTCATTAAAGTCGTCATTTTGTCATTGTAGCAAACACTGATGAAGTAGTGACGAAAGGATTATAAGGAGTATATAAATTTTCATTCGTAATGCAGCTGTTACGCATTGCATTATTCGACACTTGCTGCAATTCAAAGTATTGTTTGGTAATATTACTAAAAAAAAATGTAAAAAAGTTATTGCAACAACCAGAAGTTTAGTGTATTTTAGACAATTCCCACTTCAACAGATTTTCAAACAAAGTGCTTTCAGCAACCCTTTTTTACAAGTCTTTTATAATTATTCTCGTAATGTCACCAAGTGATATGAATGCTTCCAGGGTCATTAGGTATGTGGTTTGTGGGATCTTTTAATAGGAAATTTTTTCGATCATTTTTATTGTATGTCGTTTCCATTTGGACAAATACGTTATTTCACGCCGGAGTCTCAGTAATAAGTGACAATAAAGTCATACGCATGGCACATATTGTACATAAAAAACATTTTCCTAAATTCGTGAAAAGACAGCAATATAAAGAATCGCACGACACTTACCATAATAGGCTATTCTGATATCACTACAATGGTATTTTATTGTGTTGAATACAGGGTGCCTCAGTATTACGTGGCTAAACTAGAAGGGTGTCTTCCCTGCATGAAAACAATACATAAAGTTCCTATAAACCTATGCCCCCAAACGCTTAGGTTTTTAAGTAAGACCTATATAAAATGTACGTGACATCCATAATTTATGTTCCCCACATCTTTATTAAGAACGCATAATGAATGATCAATGGAAAGATGGAGACAAATTGGAATAAAGAGTAAAATGTTTGCATATGTGCAGTTGAGTTTATGACGTCACTCAACGAAGTTGGCTCCATTATGAAAAGCCTACTTGCGCAAACCAGTTTTGAGCACGTATGCATTTTTCAGTATTTTAAGCTCATGCCTTATTGCAGATGTTGTGTTTCTAGTTGTAAAAATGCAGGGAGCATTTCCACAGCACAGGTGCACGATCCGCTATTTTCCCTCGCTATTGCTCTGGACTTTTACTGCTACGGATGGCACCCATACATGTAGAAATTTGACACACAGCAGGTGTATCTCCCTACCAACACGTGCTACCTGTAGCAGATTCAACTGCTCATAGTTTGAAAGCGGCTGCACAGAAAAATCTGAAAATTTGCAGGAAGTTTCCAAATTATGTGGAATATATTTCCTTCAAATTTCACAAATATTAAAATTGTCGAAACTTAACATGTCAGGTCATTTTTAACACAAGCAGCGGAAGTGGTTTTGTATCACATATAAGAAAAAATATATATTACCAAGATTATCATTTAATTTTATTGTCTAATAATGAATGATACACAATTTTATTTGTTGACAACAATTATTCTAGTATTTATTATCACTCTAATCCAGGAAGAAGCAATCCATTTCTGCATATCACTTGTCAATGGTTGTTTATCCTGATGGAGGCGGAGCTTAAGAAAATAAGCTACACCTTTTTTGCCTTCTCTTGTTGGTCCTGATGTATTCTGTTACGCTAAAAATCCAATGCATGATTATACACTTGGCTCGTGTTGGAAGCGTTATTACCCTTGGATGTATAGTAACTAGTAGTTTGCTTTCTACCAGATTAATCTATATTATAGTGTATGATAGACATCCGTATGAGGTATTCTCTTGTCACGCTCCGAGTTACAATATTTGAAAATAACGCGCGAAACCACTCCAATGTCCCGTAGCAAACCGAGTTTATTTCCACAATTACCCTCGCTCGTACAATGCGAAGTATTCACCGCTTATAAAATTTGTACTGTGGTTTGCAACCTTAGATTGGATAACCTTACGTCACCCCAATACTAATAGTCGATTGAGCTGTGAAAGATGGCCGACGTCTGAGATTTCTGATGTCGGCTTTCGACACCTTTCCTTAGAAATCACCACAAGTTCTTAGGTGGTGCTGTGATCGAACCTCTCGGACACTTGGGACCATAAAAGGTAGCCCTTGTGGAGGTATTTATCACTACCACTCAAAGTAGGATGGCGGTACTGGAATTATCCTCTCGGACACACGGGACCGGGGAATGGGAGAAGTGTGTGTGATTCCTGTAAGAACCAATATGGTACACTGCGGTCCGTCCTTGAGAAAAGGAAGTACTCCCAAAGGTACCATTTTGGGGTGGTGCACACTATGCAAGAAGTACGACAGTTGATCTGCCTGACAAGGGCTAAGATTTGGCTGCCACGTCCCTATTGTATGCCACAAATAGGCACTGAGGTTAGAGGACAATCGAAGCCTTGCACAAGGCAAGCGCGAGATTGAGCCTCTTGTAGGTAAACTAGGACTAAAGTCCAAAGCTTACTCTACCTCAGTCTCAGATGTAGGAGACTTCCTTGCAGACAGGGTGCTCTCCAAGAGTCAGAGTAATCTCTGTGGCTGAAACGCGTCCTTTTATATGGGATAAAAGGGAAGGCACTGGTTGTTCGCCAACCTACGGTCAGGCGGTTTGGCAACCTTGCCAATAGCCAAGCTCAGGGGGCGGGCCGGCACCCCTACTGTGTTGTGATTGGCTTGACCGTACCAAGTCGGCCTTGGGACGGTCGACTTGGATTTACAAGAGGGGGACATGGTCTGGACTGGTCCAAATGACCCAATGCCTTTCCTTGGTAAATGGTATCAACCATTGCGGGTGGGGAAGATTGCTGCAGGGTCAGTTCTGGGAAAACCGTTCGCCTGCAGTGTAAGGACGATTGACCCGCCGCGCTGCCACTATGGCCAGGCCGGGCAATAACGCCGTGCCTTGGCAATAGTAAGGCTGGTTGGAAAACCGGGCCATTACACTTTTTGTGAGAGCATCATGGAACTATACTGGTATTTTATGTGAACACGTGTTTGAATTTAGTAAGGAGCCTCTGCATAAGATCTGCTACTTATGAGAGTGATTTTCATCCTCACTTTAGATCTAAGGCAGCATTGTATAAACCTTAATGTATTTCTCATACACCAGTAGTGTTTGTAGTTCTCTTCAGCATTTCTTTGACATCCAAGGTTATGCAGTGCAACTACAAATGTCTGTCGTTATCATGCGTAGATTTTATACACATAATATTTCAGTACATATTTGATTCCATTAGAAGTGCCTTTATAAAGAGGTGCTCTGCTGTATATTAGTGTACAAGCAAGACAGACAACGTTTTAGAATACTTTTAATTGGGCCCGTTCTACATGGTGTGACAATGTTTTTGACTTATTTCGTTCTACGCTTTTTCTTGTAAACTATATGTATTGATAGAATGGGAAGAAACAAAAAAAACTTGTATTTTCTTCTATCTATTACTATTTAATGCCCTTTAATTATTATTGGTTTTTCCGCATGACGAACCGTTCCAAAATTGTACGCAGTAATTTGCTTCACAATATTTAATTTCCCATCGTTTGTCCAATGTCAATTACTCTGCCATGTGAAATACTGAATCACTTTGCGATATCGCAACACCATTTACTTGGCATCCAATAATTTGACTGATGGTTACCTTAACATTTCAATCAGGAAATTACACAACAAATACATTTTTAGTTTGCTTTTAATGCATTTATTCTGATTACAAAGTGTCATAATACCCAAATAAAACAATTGTGCAAAATAAACCTATACTGATGCTAATCATATACGGTATATTGTTTCAACCACATACCCACAAGCTTGTTCCTGCGTGCAGGAGATGTTTGCACACTACTATACTAATATTGGAAGGAATTTGCGAACCTCCCATTGCGTCAAACCTTAATCTTTTAGAAAATCTGTGATTACACTCAAAATTAACCAATCTTGAAATGTTTATTCACATACAATGAACATCTACTCCTATGGCTAGATATAGGTTAGAATTTTTGAGGAAGTTAAACTGTTTCCCTTAGCATCGTTGAAAATCATTTTAAACATGCAAAAAGGGAAATAGTTCATCATTCTAAGTTATAGGACTATTTTGGCGGGTAATAATAATTCATTTTGGTTTGAATGTTTATACTGCACGTCTCATTAGTTATGATTTCCCTATTTATATCGGTGAATTATCAAGGAGATATAATTTGCACCATGCCTGAATTACGTGATGTTATTTAGTTAGGCGGGTAGCTTAACGCAGCAAGGTTGTCCGCCTCTGTACACTGTGCAGCATACTTCATCACTGCGGCATTTAGTCGAATCACTACAGGTAGCGCCATTAGCAGTTAGATTTACTAGTCCTTGTATGCATGTCGGATTCGGAATAGATCGAGGACATGCACTCTGCAATGGCAACAGAAATTGATCTCAATAATACATGCATGATGTATAGTTGTACCACTATAGCTTGAGAAAATTTTAGACCAATGGCATTGTCCTGGTTCATCGCTTACTTTTGCCTTCGTCATAAGGCCACTTGCGGTGCTGTTGCGATATATACATATATCGGTCACTCGATATCATGCCCATAGAGTAAGTTACCATATAGAGGGTGCAACGACAGTATAGAGCCATCTAGTGTTACCCATAGAGTGGAGCCAATCGGAAACCATACAGTAAGTTACGCTATGCCGCCAACAGAGTCGTCAACCTTATGAAAGAATAACATGAAAAACTGAGATTAACGGTTTTCTCAAGGCCTGCATTTCATTGAAATCCATACCTTTTATTTGTGTTTATTTTTCATTATATAGGCAGTGGGCTTTCTGAAGATCTGTTCCCTTTTCACAGGTTACAGCAATTCCTTATTTACAGTATATTTACAACATATAATTCTTAGACAGCAACATATGATATATTGTATAGCGTCAAACAGAAAATAAATAGGCCTATGTAAAAATAAAAAGTACAAACTTCACTGTTATAGTTTTCCCTGATTATTATTTATTATTAATATTGTTTGATATTGTTTGATATTGTTATGAATATTGTTATGAATATTGTTATGAATATTGTTATTAATATTTATTATTATTCAAATATACCGGTTATACTGCCAAACCCGCCCCCAATCCTCATTGGCCAAACGCGCTGGGTACCACTAGGTGGCTCTGCGGTCGCGCGTATACATTTCACAACGAAGATAGCTCTCTTGGTGGTAACTTACTCTATGATCATGTCCTTCTGACCTGGAGCAACTAATCTTCACTTGACAAAACTGTTTAAGCCACGCCCCTTTTCTCAAGCTATAGTGGTACCACTCTAAGGCGATGTATTGATATTATATTCTTTTGGCAGCTAACTGTGCGGTTGTAGGCAGAGGTGTTGTTGGTGCTGGAGTTTTTTCATAGCATCCGGCGACGTAACTTTGGATTTTAAGTGCAATGCAACAAATTTCGTTTGGATAACAATTGTCATTGGCGTTGCATTCTGGGCATTTTAGTGGCTCTTTAATGCACACGTCAGCCTGATGTAAATTGCCACAAGGCGGAAGCCCGCCTATTAAATTATGAAAAAACTCAATATAATATATGCATGGAATACCTTACAGAAATTACTATACGCAGCGAAATGTTGGAATTAATAAGTACTACATTTAAATTCATGCTGTAAATAAACACTTTGGAATAATATGGATGTTTAAAAATACTATTTTTTTAGCAATAACGTGCCTGATGCTGCTGCTGTTGTTGTTGCTGGCGTTGTGGGTGAAGCTGTTGATGTAGTTTGCGTTGAAGTAGTGGGAGAAGCTGTTGATGTAGTTTGCGTTGAAGTAGTGGGTGAAGCTGTTGATGTAGTTTGCGTTGAAGTAGTGGGTGAAGCTGTTGATGTAGTTGGCGTTGAAGTAGTGATAGGTGGATTTGTTGGTTGTCCAGTAATGTAACAACACGCTTTGCTGCGGGGTATGTCAATGCAGCATTGCAGCGAAGGACATTCTCCGTTGCTGCTACATGAGGGTTTGGAGCTGCAGTCCACATTTGGACATAACTGTCTTTCGACTAAATGTGTATATATGATTCACTTAAGACGAGAATGTAATACTGCGTAAAATATCTAATGTTCATTACCTTCAATCAGTCTGTTGACCAACATGTGAGTGCAGCAATGCTGTCCAACCAGAAATGTCACTAGACCAGCTGATAGCAACAAACTCTTGATACTTGCCATTTTGTGGGTTTCTGATTCGCACTGTATGTGTCCCTTGCTAACGTGTAGTTGTTTGGTAAAAGTCAGGATTGGATCTAAGGTTTATATACTTGGAAGGAACAATAAAATGGTGTGATTTTAAATATTGAATTCAAAAGCATTATATTGATTTAACCTAACAAAATATATCTGATGTCATCTATATCACTGTATCAAACACTGATGAAGCATTGACGAAAGGATTATAAGGAGCATATAAATTTTCTTTCGTATTGCATTTGTCGCAGCTGTTACAAATTGCATTATTCGACACTTGCTGCAATTGAAAGTATTGTTTGGTAATATTACTAAAAAAACACTAAAAAAGTTATTGCAACAACCAGAGGTTTAGATTATTGTATACAATTTCCCACTTCAACAGACTTGCAAACACATAGCTTTCAGCAAGCCTTTCATTATACAAGTCTTTTGTAATTATTCTCCTAAATGTGTTTCAGGGTCAGTAGATTTGCGGTTCCTGCAATCTTACTGGGAGACATTTAATCCCGATCATCTTTATTGTATATGCCATTCCCATTTGGACAAATGCGTTATTTTACGCCGGAGTCTCAGTAATAAGTTACAATAAAGTCATACCAAAGGAAAGTAAAGATGACAGGTGCTTTATTATCGGTGAAGGACCCTTTTAGAGGGTCAGAAGGGAGAGGTATCTATGTAGGACAGAAAAGCATGGTAATGAAGGGGCCAATATATGGGTAAATATTAGTTGTATTCAACAAGAAAGGAAACTGTGAATTTCAAATATGAGCTTATATATAAATGATAAGCAAGCACGTGCTTCATGTTGATGAATGTTGGAGGGAGGCATATTTTTGTGACTCGTATGCGTTACATCACGCATATTGCGATCAAAATCTGTGAATAGCACATTTATTATCAGAATACATATGCCATGCCTTTGTGTAGTATACATGTACATGATGTAGTAGTTTGCTGGGTATGCATGACGTTTTCTCCAATTTCATAGGTAATAATGTAATAACCAACTTCAAAAATGGTTCCAGATATCTGAAGTCAATAATACACATCCAGTTGAGTGGTATAATGTGAGTGCATAAGCGTTTCCTAATATTGAAACGATATTGACCAGTATTTTAAACTTCTTTGGATAAAATTGCATTAGTTTCTGCGCAACTATGCATACCTTTTCCAAGGGTTTTATTTAATTTCAAGCTATACAGTATATTTCTTCAGATCGGTTAACTTCGAAACTTGTCATTTCCACAGAAATTATTGTGAAAGGCATACATTTTTCTGCACAAATTGAAATTTACTGTACAAACGGCTTATAATCGCCAAACCAACTCCAGGTGTTTCCTCAATTCATACATAGACGAATAAAATAATGTTGGGATCATGAATAATGGATGTCGCATTTTATGTAGATGAAACTTAATTAGAAACCAAAGCGTTTGGAGACATGGGTTTATAGGAACTTTATGTTTTGTTTTTATGCAGGGAATATTCCCTGTAAGTTTGTACCATCTGGATACAAAGCACCCGATCTAAAATTTCGGTTCAACTTTACGATTGAAGAATTTTGGTAACACGAATTTAAAATGGTTTTATGAACAATAATTGTGGAGTGACTTATCCGGAATACAGACGCTTGTGCTATATAATATATTAAGTGATGTAATTTAAAAAAATCCCAACGAGTTGTAGTTGTAATTGTAATTTTTTTGTGATTGTTCTTTAGCTTGTCAGTTCACCTTTAACTCATAAATGTGCATGTCGGTCTTCAGCTGATTGCATGAGCACCCACGCTTGTCGTTTGATATTCAAATGAAAGTCTGGAGGTGTACAGAACAGCATTGTGAATTATCTCGAGAATTGGCAAGGAAATTGTACTTTTATGAAAGGTTTTTACACTTGTGGAGCTGAACTTAAGCAGACTCATCTGGTGGTTGTGTAGGTAAAAGGGTTTTATGAAATACTGTTCTCATGATTCTTCTTTGAGGATAACACGCGTATGTTTTCATTGTGAGATTAACCATTTAAATTAAAATGAACTGTGATCATAAAAATGAATGGTATATGCTCTTTTTTTGGCGCAAAACACACCTGTGAAAATCATTTCCGTGCTGAGTAAAAATATCCTGAGCCGACATGGAGAATACGGTTTAGCCGTACAAAGAATGCCTTAAATTTTCGATTTATTTCAAAAATTCATCAACTTCTTTGCTTAAATGCATCATGAAAAACAGAAGACCATGGCCTGTGCAGGAATTCGCAATGGTTATTTTCGAGAATCATACACGTTGCCACGTAGGTCCTCTAATTTTCATGCTGTGGGCAGTTTTAAAGACTAAAAACTAATACTACTACCACATATTGTTATTGTTTTGTTCCCTGGAGTACATTTTTCTCCCCAATTTACAGTATCACAGCTCAACGAAAATCCAATGTGTACTATACAGGGTGTCTCTAAATTCATGGTCAATACTGACATGGTATCTTCCCTGCATGAAAACAATACACAAAGTTCCTTCCTATCAACCTATGTCCCCAAACGCCTAGGTTTTTAAGTAGGACCTACATGAAGTGTGACATCCATAATTCATGCTCTCCACATCTGAATAAGGAACGCATAATTAATGATCATTGGAAAGATGTGGGGGCATGAATTATGGATGTAAAATTTTATGTAGGTCTTCATACTTAAAAACCTAAGCGTTTGGGTTTATAGGAACTTTGTCTTGTTTTCATGCAGGGAATATACCCTGTCAGTATTGACCATGAATTTAGAGACACCCTGTATATTTTGCCTGCACACAACATTATGAATTCGTCCTGCATGCATAACATCCTCTTATCAACCTCTGTTGCTAGAATATCAGGTCGGAAGTTTTATTGGTGTACGATACAATAAATCTGAGTATAACTAGGTTTACCATTCATAAACTTTTTATATGTTACAATCGTGGGTCTGCAAGGCGATTGGAGGACTCGATGGAGTAAAATTTTCCAGGGAAGTGCAATATATTTCGTGCAAGCAAACGATTCGCAACATTTCAGGCCATTTTTATAAAAAAATTGAGCTGAGTATATCGCAGCAATTAATTTAGAAATGAACAGGAGAGTTCAGAACCTCGTAATTATTCTTTTCCTTATCACAGTCATTGTTTCGTTCCATAAGTGGAGCTTTTCAAGAACACTTTCGTCAATATCAGGTATGCAAGATAACAATTTTTCAATATTACAAGGCAAGTCATAACAACCAGGCAGGAAGGGAAATTCCAACGAGTTGTAGTTTTGTATTTTGGTGGTGGTTCTTCAGTGTATTTAAATAATTTAGTATTATGGTATATTTCATTAATTTTATACTACCACATCAATGTACAATAAGCCAACTCCAATGGATTAATCATTATGGGAAAAATTCATTTGTTTTACGATATATTTGGTATAAATCCAAGGATCTGGAACGGATTAAGGTATATTCTTTTAGTATCTTTACTGGATTTTCCATTTTACCTTGCAACCATACATCGATATGTCAACAGTTCCACTAATCATTAGTGTCAGTTGCTCCTTTTATCTCTATTTATGGAAAGTGAAGTAATTAACAAAACAGTTACCGTTGCCAATTCTGTTATTACCCGGCAATTATGAGCCATCCACAAAATGAGGTTTACTAATAACAGCATAGATTTTGCATCTCATTTTATAAATGAATGTTCGTATCATTCCAGACATTGTAACACCAGGAAAGAGTTACCCGTTTCGATACATCTTAAATAACCCAAGAAGATGCAAACGAAATTCCTCTTTAAAACTA
>WWPM01023087.1:0-26727 GCA_023279145.1 Glomeris maerens
GTCTGGAATTGGTGACATTTCAGGTCTCGGTCAGTCTGGGCACCTCTAGCAGTGGCAACATTTCGCTTTTCCCACGACGCACGCCACAATATTATATCCAGAAACCTGTCTCTCCTGTTGACCAACCCCCTCCTTTTCTCCTCGCAGGCCCTTTACCTAACCCCATTGCGTACCGTCAACACTTTTCCCAGTGCTACAATTTCAAAAAATATTCCAAAAACCTTCATAGGCTGACTTTGTGAGAACCACCGCAGCAGCCTCATATAATACATATTTATATTGGGTCGCCAAAGGAAGTGTTTGCAATTCATTTTACACTCGAACAACATCGGCACAAGTTCTAAGTAATGCAGAATGCACTTCATGTTTTAGAGACAGGCAATGATATTTCACCACTAATTTTTAAAATGAATATAGTGCAATGTATTTCCGTATGTTCAAAATTTACCTCGAACGTAACATCCACTTCAAAATAAGTATATTTTAGAAACATATAGGCTACAATATATAGAACTCGGTTATAAAGTATACACTGCACTCCAAACGCTGGGCCCAACAAAAATCCTATTCAGTTTACGTATTGCAACATCGGATGAAATGAACTGTACCTCTGCTATAGTGGATCATATTTCAGTTCCTTCAGCAATTGTCCATTATAACTGAAGCAATCCCAGCAATTTTCATAATGATTCAGAGCTATACAGAGTTCTGATTTCATTTCAAATGTAATAAATAACTTATGAGAAACGAAGATATATAGCTAGAAATTAATGTTTGGTTTACTCATGATTAATTTCAACTTCAATAACGTCCGCCCATAATGCGAAAATAAATTCTCTTCAAAAATGCTAAAGGAAAAAGTTGTTGCAGTTGCAGCATATAAAAAATATAGGAAAAAATATGTCACTTGAAGATTTATAATTACGGTAAATGAATGAGTGATTGCTACAATTTATTGAGCATGAAGGCCAAAAGCTGCATAAATAGATTCTGGTCAATTCCGATGGAAATTAAATACATGTTCATTGCAAATTGATTTATAAATCATTGCACGTTCACCACAATAGCGCCCTAAAATATAGGTTACTGATTCAATCTCAAAAACGTTGTCATTTCAAACGAAACAATCCATTATAACTCTGTGGGATTCTAAAGAACGTAAGGAAATTAATTACGATCATATCCCCAAAATTGATTTCACTGAACACCAAGTAATTATGTAGCATGAATATTCATGTAAAACAAAGTCATAAATATTTTCAGACCATTAAACCTAATTTTTCGAAGGCCAGTGAGTAGTGCGAGGACGTAGGGAAATTAAAAGCAGTTTAGTGTGCACCTATTGACAAAAACGTATTATTGAAAACAATCTTTGTAAGGGCAATCAATCCCTTGTCTGACAAATGAAAAATAAAAAGAGTTTTTCTTCCAAAACTTTTAAGCTCGTAATTGTAGAAAAGGTGAATGTGTATAGCTTAATTTTAAGGCAGCCAAACCGGATTTTTAAACTAGTTCGATTATGGAAAATAAAAATGTTGAAAATTCAATCATTGTTACATTTTTCCTTGAAAAATTACACTAAGGCCATGCAACAGGAATTGAAAACGTTTCATTCTGTAATGCTTGAGTAGGGTGCATGTGATTGTACCTACTTCGCCTTTTGAAGTTATTGGCTGCTATACTAATATACGATACAAATTAACTGAATAGGCCAAGCTAACAACAGCACTTCGGTCAATAGTTTTTTCACGATTCGTTTAGCTAAAGATTTGTCGTGCACTTTTGAAATAAATGCAATATATAGACAAAGTGATTCAGAGCGGTATTTCAGATCGCCTGAAAACGCCCAATTCTTATAAGGTAGGGGCCTCATTATTTTCGTAGCACTTTTTAAAATTGCATCTAACATTTTTTTGCTTCTTCATGACAGCAATTCTTAATTTCAATCACAGCTTCGATCCCCTGAGTGGTACATAATAATGCAAATTATTTTTTAAGCAATTAATGCATGGTGATATGTGACAAACCAACGAAGTCAAACCACAACATTAAATTAATGATCATTCAACTAGGAGCTATAGATTAATAAATCTTAATTGCAGATTCGGTCGAAAGGTCATGCATTCATTTGTCGGCGGCTCCTAACATATACACACAGACAAGGACAGGTACAATTGGGGACCAACCTCGTAACATTTAATTGCGATGGTAAATCAGAACAACCGCTATGAAGTGCTTATAATTTAGCTGTGGATAAAAACGGGGAGTAGCTGCGTAAAAAGTCATAAATGTAGGGCATCCGTCTATATATATATATATATATATATATATATATATATATATATATATATATATACACACTATAGTGATATTTCCGAACCAGTGATTTCAGAAACCTTTCAAGAGATTTCAGAAATTGATGGGTCTATTACACAGATTATATCAGTTTATTAAAGACAAATGAAAAACGACTGTAACCTGGTATTTTTCAAAAGATTTTTCGGAGCTGCCCAAATAAAAATATGAATTATTATAGCATTGCTTTTAATTTTGGGCCAGTATAATTAGATGAACTTTCTGGAATTTATCGACTGCACTATGAATTTTAAATTCCAAAATAGTTCAATTTTAATGAGGGTACGAGTCAAAATTTTCCGATTTAAAATGAAATCTTGAATTCAGTGGCACGACATCTGTAACTAAATCAGGTAGGATGATGATAATTATTGAAGGAAGCATACTGAGTGTACAAGCACAACTATACAAGATACCGTGAAGGAATAATATAGCGATACCCTGATGTGAACTTTGGTGTTTGATATAATGTTAAATTCAGACATAAATGTAAACTTACAATTTTTATTCCATGTAAGCAAAAACGTAAATTGAAGAAAAGCAAACACTTCAATTTACTTAATTTCAGTGCCAGTGAAATTGTAATTGAAAATTATCAGAAATACTATACAGTCAAAAACAATAACTGCAATGAAATTGCAATGAATATGAATATGAAACAACACAAGACCGACCTATACGAAAACATGAAACTACACAATGTTCTTTGTTACAAGTGCAACAATTTTTATAATTGAATGCAAAATAAGAATTCCTTTTTTTATTTTCACGGCTCGATCACATGTTGATATTTTTTTAAAACAAATATCTTTATTCGCCTCGTGAAAATAGATTAGCAACTAGAAAAAATAGAATCTTAATATTGAGCAACTTTGTTGACTTCTTTCCGCATTGAGATGTTGGCCGCGTACACTTCCCTCATATCAGGTTGGTGGTTAGTCTATGTGTACTAATAACAACCAAAATAAAGAAAAGCAGAGCTGCGTGCATGCAACCTCCTTCTCTCCAATGTATCCTATTAAACTGAACAGAAATTCGGCTTAATTAATACTATAGGAAAAGAGGAGTGAATTGGAGGTTATTTGTTGAGCACGCGACGGCTGCAAATAAGAAACCTTAAACGCGTGCTTGCGATGGCATTGAAGGTGAACTAGGCACTATTATCTTATTATACTTATATACCAAGTCACAAACTGAATTTTAATCTACCACGTCACATTGAGTGATTATATCTCTCATTACCTGAGGGCTTGTATTCATAGCTATTATAATGGGAATATATAAGAGAATCGTTCTTTCACACCCCATTCACCGCAAACCAATGTATAGTATTTTCCCAGCTTGTTTATGATATCCAGACTTCATTGCATCCAAAGCAAACGTTTCCAAGTGTGTAATTATGAAGTAAGTGCACCCTTAAATATACACATATGGACCAAAAGTGAGAATTAGAGAGAGAAAAAAAGCAGGCATCTGTACAAAGTAACGGTGTTAAATTATATTTCATCGCAAGCTTATATCCATGACAAAATGTGCAATTTTCACGCAATTGCGGAGCCATCATAGCCACCTTTAACACACCTTACAAAAATTAAATGAAATTATACGGCAATGAAAACGACTTGAACTTGTAAATTATATACGTGCAAATGGATTCATTCCTTCACACACAGGTTTTCTCATATCAAGGAATTATATAAACCTATACCAGACCCGAGGCCGTTCATAAATGACGTCTAGGAATGCAATGAAACACCTTTTATATTTGATTCGGACCATTTCTTTCGTTCAATTTTTTTATATGTCGAGTAATACGAATGGCCGGGGCAAAAAGAAATTACAAAGTAACTTATTGTGTGAGCACATATAAATTTTAGCTTTATGGTACTTACATTGTACTATAGAGAGAGTGGAATGGGTGAAAAGCAAATCCCTGCAGAGGATGAAAGAGAAATTCTAGCAACAAAATGATCTCATTGTTACGTTTTAGTGATCATTCACATGACGTCCATTCTTAATCACTCTGAGGGCTCAAACATTAATTACTACCAGAAGGATAACAAAAGAACCGGGTCAAACAAGAGCATCAAAAGACGTATAGTGTGTGTGTCTGTATGTGATAACAAGTAACATCTCCAAGAAACAAAATAGCAAAAAATGGGCTGTGGATAGCATTCGGTGAAGGGGAGTTGCCGCAATCTTGTTAAGTATATCCACTTGACAAATGTTTCAACGTGCCAGTCTTAATGATCTATTATACATTTTATGTAGAGTAAATTAGACCTCAGCAAGTGAAGGCACAAATCGACGTCGCGTGTCTGTGCTTAACGAATTTTCAATTGCTGATGGACCAGCAACATACATCATTCAGAAAAGTTCATAGGTCCTGCAAAAAAAGTAAATATGCCCGTAGGTCTTACTAATACTGCAGAACAAAAATTTTATCTCAATTTTCTTGTGCTAATGCCATTGCTTTCATTGGATTTGTTTGCTGAATACATTTATAGTAGTCTACATATAACATTTATCGCTATTATTCAGTACAACGAATTTGCACACGTATATATGCAATTAATTTCATACAGATTGACCTTGCCCTATATACATTTATTACAAAAAATTATCAGACTGCATACCATCATTAATTTTTTCCTACCCTTGAACCCTGCTCAAATTGAAGTGCGCGACCTTATGTCTGGATCTGTAATCCGGATTGCAGTCCCAACAAATCAAATTTCTAGTGTAAAGATATTTCTCCGTCTACAAATTAGATCCATCGCTTAAAATTTGAGCAAGGCATTAATGTTAACTTAAATTAATACATTCGCTGCTGACGACATTATTGTATAACTGTTGAAAAAAATACAAATGTCAAATAACTGAGCTGCGAGCTTCTCATAATTTAAATGATTTTAAAAATGATTATTAAAATAACACGTTTACCACATGGAGGCTAATTATAGTTAGATAATCGCAATTTCTGTGGTGACCTGTACATAATATTGTATGTTGTATAAGAACATCTATACTGTATACGAATATACAAGGTGGAAAAAAGTCTTGCCTGTTTGGGAATAACGCTGACAGTGATGATTCTAGGTGAATTATGAGTATGAGCAAAGTTGGTCTACACACTGGGGGACATCTATTTATGGCTTCACATGTGGCCTTGACGCCCGATTTCAAGGACATTCAAAAACTAATTTTGTTAGTTTTGCCGATAGGGGCATAGTTGGAATATGAGAAATGTTGCCAACCACATTTCGAACATTGCGGCGAAAAAAGATTTAAAATCGGCTAATAAACAGAGCAGATATGGCCAAGCTGTTTTTGTTGCTGCCCCTAACATATTTCCTGCATGACATCCGCTTCACTGCATTTGCTTCGATAGGTGGGTGGGTAATGCAGGAAAAAAGTTACGGGGGCAGCAGCAAAAAACAACCTGGCCATATCTGCACTGTTTGTTGGCCGGTTTCAAACCTGTTTTCGCCGCAAAGTTGGAAATATGGTTGGCAGCAATTCCTAAATTCGAACAATGCCCTTATCGGCAAAACTAACTTTGTTTTTGAATGTCCTTGAAGGCGGATGTCAAGGCCACATGTGACGTCATAAATAGATGTCTCCCAGTTTGCTCATACTCATACTTCACCTAGGATCATCACTCTCAACGTTATTTCAAAACAGGCAAGACTTTTTTTCCACCCTGTATGCACATGCCCAATACTGCAAGTTCAGAAATATGTTGTGGCATGAATGCAATAATAATGATTTAACAAGGAAAATAGCAGTAACTTACAATAAACCCACCCATGGCATTTCTAATTTTCACATGCATGTTATGGCTGCAATTGCATCTTCCTTTTAATTCACATGTTAGCTATACGAATAATCCTGCAACTGCATAATAAATTTTCTACTGAATGGGAACAGTATATAGCCATGGCAGGTTGCCGTTTAATGATACAACAGTTGCAAAAGAAACATCTCGAACAGATCGGCTTCTTTAAGGAAAATCTTCCAACTTTGTGATAGATTACACAACAACACTACATGTTCATAACAAAACATGTTTATCTATGTAGCAAAAAGTGAAACTGAAACCTTGCGTGTTAAGGCTTTTTGTTACGCGCCTGCAGACAGTGATGTAAGACCACACATGCTGCAGCCATATACTTAATCAAATATACACTGGTCTGCCCATACGGATTTTTTCTTTTAATTACAGTGTATACATGCAATCTGAACACCCAAAAACCGACAAGATTTATATTTCTGACGATTGAATTTATAACGTCGCCGGTCCAGGTTGACTTTCATCTTTGCAAGGGCGGGGCAAATAACACGTATATTTAATCCAACATTTCCCAGTGACAAAAAAGACCGGATTAACTTCAAGAAACGGTTTCCCCCCATTTTTTTTTGGCTCCTTTAGAGCAATGTAAAGTTTTGAAATATGGCCGACAAGTGCACGAGGATTTACTGAGGCCCCTTGCTGCTAGTTAATCTCCAAAAACAAGCGTCAATAAATGCATGAAAGATTCAAACCGCATATGTCATTGCAAACACATATTATGACAGTACTGGTAGATGGCATGTGGAGGAAAAATCACAAATTTCGAGTTGATCAAATTGAAATATAGAGACATTTATTACCGCATAGTTGTCTCAAACACCGCCCAAATGTGCTAAAGATTTACATCACATAGAATATTGGATAACAACATAAAAAAATAATCAAATCTCTCAGGTAATTGTATTGAATATTGTACATTCAAAAATCCATTAAACTTGCACAGTATTATACTAGTCTTACACTAACATCCATTAATTGCTCGTTTCATGAACATACATATACCATATAATTAGAACCAGTTCTTGCCGCAATATTCCTAGTATTTAAAAATATTAAACCTTGAAAGCAGATCAACTAAACATCGATCAATCAAGATCTAACTTTGGAAAAATAATTCCAGAAAAAGGGGGCATAAGAGGTCACACTTGCTTTGAAACAAAATGCCCAAAGTTCAAGTCTACCTTTCCTCTTAAAGCTGTCTATATGTATTTGCGTCGTGAACTGAATAACACTTATATCATTGCCTATTCCAAAGAGAGCAGTGTAATAACAACAAATTTATCATCAAACGGGATTCACATTTTAATATGACATTTTCATAACACAATGAAAGTGTTGCTTTGCATTTTCAGTTCACTAACAAGTGTTTCGCTGAAGAAGAAACATTTTTGTGCAGAGTAGATTTTTAAAATGCCACAATTCACACGATGTTTTGCATTGCAGTAAAAGTTTAGCCTACATTTGAAAATGAATGTTTAGGTGGGGGAACTGGAATGATTGTTATTACGTTGGGAGGAGAGTGTGATCATATTTTTTCTGGTTGCTGTTTGGATGCAATTGAATGGCGAATTTCATTGGATTCGGCGCCACCGAACAAGATGGCGGTATACGTGTCTCGAAGCTGTATAGCCTAACTAAAAAGATAACAAGATTTGTATTCGGAAGGGGCTGTTTGAGTGATAAGACGACGCGTGCCCGTCGTCCAGTGGCACCTGCCGGACACGTGCCAACTTGCATTGCGCCAAAACTTCAAACAAGAAACCAGCCAATGAAAATGCAAGCAAGAGCCGACCGATCCAAGGCCGCTAGGCAGTCTTTATCTCAGGCAACCGGTTTCAAGGACACTATGCAAATGGATAATGCAAGAAATGACACATCACATGCACTTTGTCGCTTCATTTCATATTCAGGTTCACATATACATAATAATTGAAATGCCCTTATTTGTTGCTTAGTAATCGCAGCAACCAGTTTCCGTGATTGTCCCCCGGAAAATTTGTTTGCAACAAATAGTGGTATTCATTAAGGAAATTATTTACTTATACCATGGTCTAGGTTTAGAATAGCTATAGCAACACAAGGTAACAGTGAAAACGCATTGCATTCAAGGTGATAGTGTTGACAAAGATATAACTTTTCCATATGATTCTCAAGAAGTATTAGTCACCAGAATTCCAACTACAAAAACTCGTACATATGCGTGTGTGATAGTTTGTTTTAACTTCTAGTAAAAAAATAGTTCATGTAGAATGTTCTCTCAATTATATGTCACTGAGCACATGGGATTATTAATTATGGTATAATTTTGTTGTCCAGTGCAACAAAATCATTTCAATCTGCAACTTGGAGCCTTTTTTTGCAAAGATACAACTTCTTCTGAGTTGTAGTGAAGCTATAATAAATTAGTTGTCTTGCAAGAAAATCAACTTCACAAGTTACCAGTTCATAGCAGGATTCATTCAAACAAATATAAAAAAGCTGGGAATTTGTAGAAACCAGGGCTTCACTTTGTAACTCACAAATGAAGTCAAACTGCTTTCATAACCCCCTCAACAATTATGATAAAAATAGTCAGTACTCAATGAAAAAGTAATAACTTCAACTTTGGACTGGTTACGGCGCAACCTCCATGCATTGCAGCATTACTCAAGAAAATTTCGCTTCAGCGCCTCCAATAGAGTGTTGACAGAACTAAATCTAAGTGGAACGCCACAACAAACATTGATTTACCTACATGCATTCTTGAAACTGCAATTATGACACTGGAAATGAAAAATGTTATGCCTACACGCATGTGCAAACCCTATATAGACCCTTTTCACGTCCTCAAAAGCGTTATACAATAATAATTATTACATTTAAGACGTACGGTTGTTAAAGAAAATACCACTTGTCAAATTCCTTATTTATATTTTATTTAAACTAGTATGCGATAATCTGACGTTTCTATGCTCACAATTAACTAATTAACATATTGCTTAACTTGTCTTGCAATTTTATTTGTCATTCGTACGTTTTGTTGCAGTGAATATGTAGGACATAGGTGCTACTTTCAAACTACAGTGAATTTTGATGAATATTTTGCAAACTTGATATGTAATTCAATGAATTATTACTTGATTAATTCCTTTCTCGCCACTTTAGTTAGGCTCAGTGCAAGAAGAGACATTGCTAATCGCTATACTTTTCTCTTGAAAGCCCCTATCATTTCTCGAAAAGTTAGACGTCAAAGAAAATTACACCAAATTCATCTCAATAACATTTGAATTTGTAGTTTCATGCATTTCATGCAGCATACAATAACGAGTCATTCATGATGGATGAAGATTGCAACTGTGACACTATACAACAGGGATCGGCTATATCATTTGTTCCCATATACAGAAGTTGTCAAGTGTGTTCGAGATTCCCGCTTTCAGATCACATTTATAAATCTTGGGAAGACTAGGAACAGAATATATGACAGAAAACCTAGAATGAAAAATATGCTTTGGTGAGTAAAAAGAAAAAAAGAAAATGCGGGGACTGTATAGGTGTGGAAAGATGGACCATTAGAATTGAGAAGACCTTTCCTACAAGTTTTGGCAGGCAAGACGGGGATAATCTTTAGTCACGCTATCATTTATTTTCCATAAGCGCGTGAAGAAGCCACCACTGCTGTCAGCTTCTGCTATGTCCATGTGCTTTGAAGCAGCATAGGTGACAAATCCAGAGAAAGAAGTAGACGTTGAAGGGATCCCGTTTTGCTCTTAGGGGTATAGGTATACATACATACACATATACACACACTACTGCCATCCCTCACATCCAAGGACCACACTGCAAACTAAAGTTTCGACGTCGTCACGCTCAAATATGGCGTGTCAAAAAAAGGAGGAAAATTTAGGAGACGACAAATTGGCGTTATTTATATAGGGCTGCGACTTACAAGAAAAAGAGGACAGGGACCGTTGAATCTGTATTTACAGGTGACTGCGAAAAGCCAAAAGGAGGGAAAATATATATATGGTATAGTATCACCAGATTGTGCTAAGAAATATGCCATGTTTGACGAACCAGGAAATTGGGACAGACATGAGCTCCTCTAGCTCCTCTGAGAGCAGCTCACATCAAAACTAACTCCGGAATCGATTTGACAGCTTGTCACGGTTATACAATACAGAATTCACTGCAGGATCCCCAATATGAATGTAACGAATAATGTGCTGTACAGTATGCAATTACCATGCTTTAGTCATAATTTTGTTTAGCATATTTTCATTATTTGAAATTTGCAAAATCATTAATTGACGACGATGTTATAAACAATTAAGGTAATCATAAATTTTCCTACTTAAAGCTAAATAAGTATTAATGTACATGCGTTTAATAGAGGATTTACGGTATACTACAAATTAATTTAGGTTTTTAAATTTGAATTTTACGGATCCCAAAACCAGCAAACTGCACACTTAGACCGTATACTTAGTAGCTTTATTTCGGATGCTCTGCACATACCATCTATTCATTATATGATCTGCAGCCGCCATGTTTTCAAATTAATTTTCCATCTGAGAGTTGTCAAATTTTCATCTAACGAGTCAATTCGTATTTTCCATGTGGCAGAATAAAATGTCGGAATGAATGAAGTGCTGTCAAAGTCTGTGGCTGATTGTCACGTAAGTTTACCCGAGAGCGGAAAAAGTGTAGAGGGGAACACAAAAAATCAAACATTTCTCTGACTTGATTCATGTCATGTGCTGCTTACATCTCATTCCGTCTTCCAAGACCTTGGCCAAATTTTGTTCTCTAATCACGTTTTCGTTAATTGACTTCAGAAGGAGTCAAAGCTGTAATGGGCTGTTCCGTGCTCCTCCACAGTATTAACTGCTTCATCAAATTAACTTGGTCAAAAACTTCAAAATTCCAAGCTTTTATTACGTTATTATTTTTGGAAGAAATATCTTCAAACATTTCGCTTGGAGTGTGTCGCCTCCTATTGGACAGCAAATTCAACTGCGCAAGTTATTTCGTCCGCCGACAGAAAAATAATAATTCTCTTTGTTGTCTCTCCAGTTGTTTGTGTATCATTATTTATACCAATGCGCGACGGAGGACGTTGTTACGCTAAATATAATGAATGATTGATTATGAATGAGATATGGCATGGTTATTCAGCAAGTAATTTAATTAATATTTACTTTAAAAATATATTCAAAGTTAATTAAGAAGACATCCAATGTAAAGGTTCATATAATCCTGCTAAAATTAATTAACAAGTTCTTACAGTCAGAAAATGTATACAACACCGTGACACCGCAAAAATATGATTAATGGTTTCATTGCTAATTCATATATCATAGCAGAGATTTCATAATATTTTTTGAATGTCCCTATTTCGTAGCAACAAAAACGCATATGGGCGATTCCCAAAATTGTCTATGAAAAAAAAACAATATCGCATTTTGTACAAGGCTAAATGCATATATATCAACTAACTGCAACGATATTATAATTTAAAAAAAAACTTCACCCAAACATTCATTAATTTCTTGACTTTATAGTCAAATGAGAGCCCAGCTGCACGTCATTTGTTTTTACCGAGAACAATACGTCAATAAACCCACATTTTTTAAAAAGCCAAATAGAAGTGCAATATACGCATACGAGGTTCCCACACCTCTAAGGTGCATGTAAGGGCCGCAATCTCGGAAAACTAGGTATATATAATGATAATAATGGCCGCCATCATCATCATTACCAACATCACTGGCAGTGGCATTATTACGTGCTGTAGCAAGGGCCCATCCGTCTTGCACTAAATGGCAGCTCAAGAAGAGGTAGAATGCGGGTCTTGGGAAGAAAACGCCGCCATTGTTGAGGTGTGGGAAGAAGAATGGCAACCGGAAAAGAAGTGAGAGGTGAGTAAAAAAGTTTTTTAGAGATGCCCTTTTTTCTCTCTCTGTTCTTTTGATGGATTGGGCTTGACCAGGTAAAAGGGAATCGTATGACCCACGCACATATATGCAATAGTATATTCTGCGGAGGATGGTGATGGCCACTTTTTGGGAAATGTGCAAAGGGTCGTGACGTAATGACGAGCCGTTTGGAGTCGGCTAACAATTGCGATGATGTGCTCTGTTGCCACCCTAACCAAGTCCATCGGTAGTCTCTCTGATCATTGTGGCCAAAATCGACGTGAAACCGCCATCCATCTTCCTGGGGACAGGCAGCACCCACTGGGCATGCGCAGCCAAATATTTATCGCGTTGCAGATGATAAGCAAGAGGGTCGATGTGTTTGCTCACCCAAAGACTACTTCACCTAGCTCTTGCGCCGACCAAGGGCTTTAGGACCAACGGCCTTCCCTGACACAATGCAATGTGTGTACGTCTACAGCCGGTCAGAATATTATCAAAGCTCGCGAGACTTTTCAGAAAGAAGAAGTAGAATAATAAAAAGACTTTCCTTGCCCTTCAACTCCAACCTGCACAGGAATCTTCATGGGGAAATGCCGCGCCCGTTCGCACAGAAACATCAAAAAGGGGGAAAAAGAACTTTCACCTTCATATTTTCGTATAGTTTCCAGCTCCACCATATTTTCAAAATACCTACAGTATTGTATACATGAAGGACCAATTGGATTCGGAGCAAATTCATGCAGTTTGCATGGGAAGTTCAATTCAAAATTTGAAATATGTTTATCGTGCACTTTTCTTGCAAAAATAGCTAATGCATGGATCAAAACAACAATTTCTATATGGTTCATGCAACGTTAGCCTTAAATATCGATTTCAGTACAGTAGTTGGTAATTTAATACATACTTTCGTTTCTAATTCTGCACAAATTTTGCATAAATGAATGTTCCAGGTCATCAACACAGCACCAAGCATTCAAGATCTCTGAAAACTCGACCACCTAGAGTCGTGTATTGAAACCCAAAGCCCCAAACGTCAGGTCCCTGGCTGGGCCGTGGTGTTCGGCAGTGATGTCAAAGGGCCGTCCGTGGTCGTCGTGCGACACAGCACGTGACGGATTTGTCGAAGTAGGGGTGAGAGGTCATCACGAACGCCAATAAATTTTGGACATTGCAAAGGCGGCTTGTCTTAAGTTCGGTCGGTTCCTTCTACGGCTCTAATCAAGCATGCATTAATGGCCCGTGCAGTTTTGTACGGCACATCATAGAAGTTCTCTCTCCTCCCAAACCAACCACAGCCACCACCAAGCCCATCCCCGAAAGAGAGGGGGGCAAACAGTGATGAACGCACTTTTTCCTACCATTTTCATCCCAAGTTCCCTTCAGACTAAATTCGTCCACCCGGAAGAAATTTGCAACTTGTTTCTTAAACTACATTATATATGGGCCTTCGGTTTCCTTGCAAGTTATATGTACAGTGGAAATCGTTTGAGTGTCGTTCGCTTTCGGTTTTTGGTCAGTCCAGCAGCGAAAGACAACACAATTATTTCAGTGTCATTTCAAAGACGTTATTCCAGTTTTGTGTAATAAAGTTGCCCTCTATACTTTCACTTATCAAATGTTACTTCGTTTAAGTGCCAATCCCCCTACCGGTGCCACTTAAACATATTCATTCCACTGTACTTACGTGAAATTCAGAAACAAATCCAAATCACCCAAGATACGGTTCAAGTCATAAGAACACCTTATACACTTATAAAGACATTACATATGTTTCAGCTAGTTCTTAGCGCCTCATCAGATGTCTTTTTGAACCAATTGATTAATTCAATTAATTAGGTGTCACCAAGCATAACCCAGATTTGAACCTGAGTTTCCCCGGTTACCACCGGGTTGCTCAGTCCACTGAGCCATGCAGGCAACGAGTTGGTCAAAGCTTGGAGCAGCTTATCAACAACTTGGAACTTGCCACAGGGCAAGAGACCAATTGGGTGTGTACAATTACGTCAAATTCAGAAACAAATCGAAATGCTAATGTTATCCGACATTAATTTTTCTTATAAGTTAATTATAATAAAATTTATTTTAATCTTCATGATACAACTTGTTATAACACCATTGCTATAGACTGCATGCATCCAACTACAGCATAGATTTCAACTGGTGGCGACCAATGGTACTTATACTCGACGTCATTTTGTATCACAACTGAACAAAATCTACAATTCTTTTAAGAAAACAGCAGGAAACCATGTAATTACTATATTATAGTTAAAACCCAGATAGAAAATTTTGATCCATTGTGAAAGGATCCAGATTTTGCCGGTATTTAATTTGATCCAATTGTATCCTCTGATCCAGCTGGATACACAGATCAAGTTGGATTCGCGGTTTAAAAGTTTAGCCGATAGCAAAAATACAAACGCAAAATATTGATCCTGTTTTTATTGTAATTTTACATGAATTATTCAGATCTAGCGGAGAGTCCCCATATGGCAAAATAAACCTTTGATTTTGACGAGACTTCCATCATCAGATGACCATGCGTAAATTGGAATACGATATACCAATTTCAACTGTATCAGTGAAAGTACAAAATGTTAAAGTAGAAACCGTGCAGAGTGCGACGATCCATACTTTCACTGCCATATGGAAAACCTATGTTCACCTGCATGAAACTTTTCGTTCATTGAAATGTGTGTGTGTGCTTAGTTCAAGGTACTATATGCATGTGGCTCCTGCCTCTACTATAACTCCTCCTCCTCCCTCTCTTGTCTCCTTCATCTGAACTTCCTCCAGTCCATCGACTCCCTCCTATTATCGCATAGTCCTCGTTTTTAACTCTGCTTGCTCATAAAAAACACGCACTACAATATAGGCCAGGTCCTTTACGCACCTATAGCGCTTTTTCCATCATCTCCCACGACAAGGACAGCATCTAAGCAGAGGTCATCCGGCTGGAAAGTGAAGTCTTCCGTGCATCCTTTGCACCGCCAACCAATAATTCTTGACGATTGCAACCTCTGACATAATTCTTTACACGTTCCTATTCAACCCTGGCTTTTTTTGAGTCTTAAACTCGTTATTTTCAAACCGCAACTGCTTGTAACTTTACACAATATGCTAGCCAATATAGATAGAGAGGGTGGCAGGCAAATGAATAAGCGCCTCATGTGCAATTCCTTATAAAAACCCACAAAAGTTTCCTTGAATTAACATAATAAAGAGGTCAGCAATAAGAAATTGCGCTAAAATTAACATGTTTTAAGGGAAATCTGTTCCTTGTCAGATTATACGTCTCTAGATTTACGACTAGATCTGGCCAATAAGATCAAGGTATCAAGTCATTTGTAATACAAGCAGCAGATATGTTGCTGTGTCGAATATTTTTATTTCTGAAATGTCAAATCTGTCTGGATCTGATAAGGGAGTTAACTTGGCAAATCTTGCAGCAGGACTGTCAAACTTCCAATTGCTCTTTCACATGCAGTGTCATTTATATGTGACGTGACATTAAAATAGAGGTGGTCAACTGTTATGTGGGCAGTGCAAAAAAAATATTTTAAAATACCTCATTGAAAATAAAAATATGTGATGTGGATAAAAACATATACAGGGTGTTGCAGAATTACAAGGACAAACTGACAGGGTATATTCCCTGCATGAAAACAAGACATAAAGTTCCTATAAACCCATGGCCCCAAACCTAAGCGCTTATAGGAACTTTATGTCTTGTTTTCATGCAGGGAATATACCCTGTCAGTTGGTGTAATTCCGCAACACCCTGTATAAACAAAACGAATCAATGTTAAATTACTAACTACGTTTGAAATCAACAATTTCAATTATTTATAGAATTATCCAAACGAATTGTCTGCAAGTACCTACACGTTTTTCATCGTGTTTATTATTATAAGATGATGAATGAACAATTTATTGTTATACGAAAACATGTTCATTTGCGCTTCACTTCTTTCGCATCTCCCATATGCTACTTTTATGTAATTAAATTACAAGAGTAAAAAATTGTTGCGGAAAAGGCGTCGTAGAGAAAATTGTATATCCTGTTGAGTATCACACGTCATGGTCATTAGTGAATTAAGGAATTTCCCCTATAGTTTTTTATTCGGCTCATAAAAGTTCGGAAGTCTTCAAGTTCATATTAATAAATTCGTGTCCTGTGATATTTACCAACGCCCTATCACATCCCTTTCATATAAATTTTCCCCTCCTACATTTCACCGCTTTGTTACATATTAATTTAGATATGAAGCAAATTGAAGCAATTCATGCGAACAAAACAGTGGTTTCAGGTTCGCGAACAGATAAAAAGTTGACAGTGAACATTTTCCTACCTAAATTACAGATTGGCACGTTTCCCCTCTATGAAATCAATGAGATTTGAATGGTGATCTTTGATTACCATTGTATGCGCCATCTGAAAGTTAAAAAGTAAATACGTACGTATAAACAAATTTTAAGAACTAGTATTAATTTCAATTTTTCTGCTCCGTAAGTGAGGATAAAAAACTATAATACATAATTTATCGCCAACCTTGCACAAAACTAATGTTTCTTCATGGCCCATGAACAAAAGTGATAATAATTACTACTAGAAACCAATTACTGCTGAAACCAATTAATCAGAGTTGATAAATTTCCTAGCATTGGAGCTTTAATGTAGTCATGCAGCTTAAGTACTTCTCACCCCCTGACCAAAAAATTAAAACGGTGACAATATAGCCAAGCTTTATGGATTGAGACGTCGAAAAAATGAAAGTTGCTTGTTATATGCTTTGACAAAAGATGCCAGCAAACTTTGAAAAGGTGCTTAAACCGTGAGCATGATTTGAAAAGAAGGAGCAAATGCGGTGCAAGGACTTGGTGGTGTGCGTTTAACTAAACTGGTGCAGGGGCAACACACAACAGAAAACTTGCAAGCAATTGACAACTTTGCGTGCACGAAGACGGAAAGTGAAGCATTTATGTTCACACAGTCGATTTCCTGCACAAAATGTTGCAGTTTCCGAGCACGGAAGACTCACTTTTAATGATCCGGTTTTGCTTTGAGGGTGTTGCAGCTCGTTTTTGTCCACTCGCATCTCGAGGTTGAGCGAGTTGCACGGATCAATCACCGGAGATCCCGTCCAGAATGAGGTTCAATGTGTAAGACCCCCCCCCCCTTCCTCCTTCCACCTCCACAACAAAAAGAAAATATGGAAATGAAAAAAAAGACATGTCCTTATATAAGACGCGAGCGACTCCAATCGCTATGTAGGAGTTGTAGCATATAGCTCGTTGAGCAAAACCGGAAATGCTAATGAGACGTTCGCGGTAATTTGATCACACCCCTTTCCGGGTGGTGCCTTGCTTATATAACCGGCCCCACACACAGCTACAGCAGCAGCAGCAACTCCATCTAAAGTTTGCCTCTTCTTTTTCGCCCTTTAAGATTCTTTTCATGCTCCTCCTCCCTTGAAAAGCTTTAAAGCCCTTTAAGGGCAGCCAGCATCGCGCATGCGTGGATAAGAAAAATACCGGAATGCATTTACCACCGATTTGGTGTATGTGGAGGGGCTAATTTGCAACCTCTTGATGAAAACGGGAACCAAACCGCTTTTAAAGCTGAGCAGGGGGTTGATTTGTAGCGAACGCCCACGAGGTGTCGCTCGTGTCGCTGGCCCATTGTCTCCAGGGTGTAAAGTACGAGGGTTCTGCAAGGAGTGAAGCCGTGAAGCTAGCAATTAGAGACGCTCAAACGAGATTCAAAACGTCTTAAGGCAGACGTAGGTAACTGTAAGCTCAATAAACCACATAAGGATCGTGAAGCACTGAAAGAGGGGGTGATATGCCCATGTAGCAAATCCTATTATTCGCACACGGTTGCATCGCTTATTGAAATGGTTCTCTTGCAAAAAAAAACCTTTTCTAGCTTGCCAAGTCTGAGAATTCCGAGCTCTCTTGCGCAATATATCTTCAAATTTCTTCAGGTTTCATTACAATAGCATTCTTTTAGAATTCAGCCATACAAGCGAGCAAACACATTATGTATTCATCGGTGTCATGGAAATATCCACCACAATTATAATTTCATTGGGAATAGACGTAATTGAACCTTTCAAATGTTAGACACGTGCACACTACTTGAAACAGACTTTGCATATGTGTGTAATAAGTTACTCAAATGCTGTTCTTATTACAGTTACAATTTTATATGAGTGGGATTTTCATTTGATTCAGTTCGTAAGTGCAACATTTTGCCGATGTAACAATCGGTCATATCAAATTACCTGTTACATGACATTACTCTTTAACTACTCTTAACTCGTTTAATGAGAGTAATGAAAGAATAACCAACACCAGGGGGGCTTACTTGGCTGTGCACCTACTCCACCCTTCGTCTGGTAGCGCCCTCTGCTGTTAGTTTTTCTGTCATTGCCCTCACTGTACATTTCAAGTGCAAAGACCTTATGCTAGCTTCCACCTGGATAGGCCGATTGGAGCCAAACCCTTAGTTGAACACCGCGCCATCTGATGCTCAAACTTAGCACTATCAATAAACACTTCACCCCCTAACAATTTTACCTATACTACCAACAATACTTATACGAAATTTATGTAATAATTAACAAACAATCCTGCTGCATTTTGTGATCTTCCTTGGCCAACACTATGCAACAGGGTTTTAAGCCTTCAAGTTTCAGTAAAAGTTCTTTGTATACACAGAAGCCCCATGGTAACTTTGCGGGAAACTTTTGCAGGGCTCAACAATTGGCGCATCGTTTATTTAAAGAAGCTGAATTTCTGCGCTCATATAAAGTTCAAACAGTTCTCGTTTGAAAATGGCGTTGATTGAATGCATGCAGTTTGTGCTTTGTGCTTTGAAGGAAGTGGGACGCGTGGCGGGAAAATGTGCACGTGCGCACGCGCGCCGCAGCTTCGCATTCAATGCTAATATAATATAGAAACCAAGTAGGAGGAATCGGAGAGGGGTGGGGGAATATTTCAAAAATAAGGTCCTATAACGTGAGCTGAGCTATAAGGACAGCGGGGGATTTCGTATTGGCCAACCGACGCTTCCAGCTTCCGTATGCATGGCTTTTATATGCATTCTCACATTGTCCAATGCCCATGCCTTCAATGGACTTTTATTGTACCCATAGGCAGTTCAGAAAAATGGTTCAACGACTCTTCAGAAAAACAGCTCTCAAACGTCAGCTGCAGACGGATGCCGCAATGCAAAGTCGTCGCCATTTTGATTTCATGATCTCAACTGGCCGCCAATACAGATTAATTATAACTGATTAAGAAATATCAGTGGAGTTGCGATTTCGCATCCAGGGGAAAATGCATAGCTAGATTTTTCCAACAGACTTTAAATTACATGAATTAGATGCACCAATTTAAGCAAGATCCTCCTCGATTTAGAAGAACTTCAAGCCTCTTCTATAGTGAATACACTAGCTGAAGGTTGGATATGCATAGTTTAAACGTGACAGTAATAGAAATACCAGAGTTTCAATAACTGGGGTTGCGTGTCACTGTGCCATGAAACGTGACCGAGTGAAAGGGTTATCTTATGCACAGATGGTTTCGGTGATATCAGTCGACCATGGGCGCATGCGCACCATACTGCACTATATCCTATACCTACTGAGTCATTGTCGATTTGAATTTAAGCCGTTGCTCTATACTTGAGCAAAAGGGAGGAAGATGGGACTATATGAGCATATATATCCCAGCATCTCATGATCGCGCAGTCGCACTCGAGTCACAACTTTGCAATTTTTTTAACCATCTATACCTTATACAAATTGTGCGTACAGTATGCACCTATAGCTGCATCATTGCCTTCTATAGTTCCGCTCCATTTGCATCTAAATGATGCAGTCGTTTAGCAATGTATACAAATAGACATGACAGAGCGCTTTCTTTTCAATTTTACCTCAACGAACAGTCTGATGAGTGCAAGTATGCTCCATGAATGATGCAGCTCAGTTTTTCACCTTTTACATCCTCCGTATAGCTGCTCACTGTATAATTTGCCGCGTGATTATGAGTATGCATTTCGTAAAACGATCATGAACGGGTACATTGTCATGCATGCATGTCGAGAAATACATTTTGTTCAAAAATACGATCGAAGGAATAAGGATGAACTTTTCGGCTTTGTCGCACAACTCCTCCCAAACTACTGCACCGATTTTCACCAAATTTTGGCGCAGCGCCACAAACCACCCCCTGAGTGTTATTGGGAGGTGTAATCTTAATCGCCATCTGGCAACAAACAATATTTCGTTCCAAATTCCCTGTTGCATTCCAATTAAGGTTTTTCATTTTAATTTCGCTGCTTCGTTCCAATTTTTCTATTCCATTCCTAACTTTCGAAACACTGAATAACATCGGGTCGTTCAACGCAGCAGTTAGTTCATCACAAAACGCAGAATTAACTCCGTGAGTATATTTGCAACTTTCCCATGGACTGTTCCCAACCCTCCTTGGTGTCCTTAATCCACCAGTACCACAGCAACGCGTGGCCGGATACGACTTGTACAGAATACTAATAATGTGACATGGGGCGTTTTTGGCGATTCAGTTTTCGTCAAGTAGACTGGACATTTTCCAGAAAAGGTGTTCGGCGATGGATCTGAGCCTCAGTCAACTGTACAGTTTTTTAGTTCTGCGATTGAGCTGAATTGATACCTACGTCATTTCGTCTGACTGGCGCGCTAGTCGAGAATTTGTCGACTAGATTCACAGACAGACAAGATGGCGGCCACCATAGAATGTTCAGTCCAGTATGAAGGATCGAAACATGCCATCACAACTGCATGACGTGTAATCCGCCATTTTGCAATCCAGCCGTGCAGTGAAGTTTCCGTTCCGGGTACCACCTGACTTGGGTTCCATTCATAAAAGTCATGACGTCATGCATCCAGTTCACCCAGATAGATGCACATCGACTAGATGAATCGCAGAAAACGTCCATAGCCCGGGCTGGGCTGGGCTGGGCTTGGCGCGGTGCGGATGGCGTGGCGTGGCGCGGTGCGGATGGCGCGGCGTGGCGCGGTGCAAATGGCGTGGCGTGGCGCGGTGCAGATGGCGTGGCGTGGCGCGGCGTGGGTAGAGTGGCGTGGCGCGGTGTGGATGGCGTGGCGTGGGACCGCCGGTCGAATATTCGTCGTTCCAAGCTGCGGCGCCCCGCGCCACACCACTCCATTTTTTTATCCCAGCTATTTTTGCACCTCATGCACGGCCGCGTCGACCGCTCTATTTTCATGTCCAATCACATGCAAGCCACGCCACACCTCCCCATTTTTTTCCAATCCCACGCTTGCTACACCACGCCTCCCCACACTACGTGTCCACTCCCCCCCCCCCAGATTCCGTTCCGGCTCCACGCCAGGTTTCCCCCATTCACGCATCGGCCGCGCCGGCGCTAAACGGCGCGGCTCGACGAATATTCAACCGGCCGCTCGCGCCACTCCAAGCGCGTCGAGTTTCCCCATTCACGATCGGTATTGCTTTATATCCATTTCACAAACCAATCAAAACATGCGATGTGGTTATACAGGGTGGTTGTACCAGGGTGTATATATAACACAGAGGTGCAAGGGTATCTGCCGGAAAACAGGGCATTTCTTGTTAGTTCTGACCACCTTAAGTCGCCCACGCTGAACCACAGTAACGTTGTTTACCAGAATGACAAATTGAGGGAAGGGAAAAGGGGTGTTGACCAAGTACACCACAGCCACAGCAACGCGTGGCCGGGTACGGCTAGTACAGTATAATTATAAAAACTGATTTTGCTGCAATGCACAAGGACATAATATTGGACAGGACAATTTAATGAATGCGAAATCGCAATAAATAGACATGTGAAGTGCATGGTTTGAATTATTTTGACCACTTGCCAGAATAGTATTAAATAAATAATTATAATCAATGCATAAGACACATGCAAGCGTGAAAGTGTCAATAAATAACTACGTTAAAACAACTAAGTGAAAAAACTATGTAGCAGTTCTGGTCCAAGAATTGTGAATGAATAGAGACAAAACACTGTAAAACAATTTGAGTGTTTTGTTTTCTGCAAAGTGAATGGAACTATATAGTATATATAGCCCTTCCGTGAGATTTGTCTGTCTGCAAATGTGAAAGTATTGTTTCCATGATCAAAGTAATTACCAAACCTTTTGTGAACATGCAGTCACAAGTTATTTTGCATCACAATGCACATCTTGTTTAACCGCGAAAGTTTTTGAGCCCAGCTAAAAACTTCTACTTGGTGTATAGTTGAAAAGCAACACACAGGTGTTTTGTTTCGGATTCAGAGTTGACTGTGACTTTTAGTCGCATCGCAATACCTTTTTATATGTATGAAAGGTGCAAGCTGTTTCCTCCATGTAAGATATACGAAAAAGGCCTTTACTTTTTTTTTGTGTTCACAACCAGAAGAACAGAAGTGGTGAGATGAAAGAAAAGCAAGACACACGCGCAGCTTGGAAGTAAACGACAAACATGTATAGTGAAAAATGGCGAAACAAAAATGTCCTCTGCCGCTAGATACACAAGTGCGGATGGGCGTCGATTAGGAGGTCAGGGGTCAGCGTTTATTTGGTGCGAAAAGCCAGCCACACACGTACGAATACGAAGTACACACTCGTATATGCAGTGTTCCCATATATCAGACGCAAAGATAAAGTCGATGTGTATATATACGTATATACATGAATACATGCCCCAGACGAATCCCACTTCCTCTATATGCAATTATACAAATTTACAGCTATAGCCAGAAAAGTAGGACACATTCAGATTTTTCACAGATAAAATAACTTTTGCAGTACGTACAACAACATATCTTATTATCCTGTATTAAATATGCGATTGTGCACAAAACTCAGTGCATGCATAAGAATTGTGAGTCCTAAATAATTGTGTGCTTTCATTCAGTGTTATAGACTACATCCAGTCCTCTCAATAAGAGTACAGGTACTCTATACATTTTGGAGTGAGGAGTGACTGATACTGTTTTCCGCTCTGATATAGTACCTTTTTAATTCCATCGCCCATTCATTTGAATTATTTTTCTCGTTGGATATCTTCAGACCATTGCTGAACTCGTAATGAAAGCAAATAATACAGAGAAGAGCATTAATATAGGTTTGATTTATGCATTCTGTATTTCCCTTTATGTGTTGCAAGCCAGTGCATTAAAAATTCATTGAACCATGAGGATGCAGTTGATGTTGAGCAAACTTTCACATATAGCACTCCTATGGCGCGTGTCTGGATCATAAATGTCGATTATTAAAGCAGACAGGAAAAGATGACGAAGGGTGCCTGCCCATGCACTGTCCCCTTAACCCCTGTTAGTGTTTGAAGCAGCTTCCGTTACACGCTACCGTTGCAACGAAGCCACGCCCCCAGCGCCAATCAATCAATTGTCGTCTAGCTGGCCGTTAAGCGCCATTGATCACCTCCGTTGCTCAATTGTTCCCCTCGCCTGGCGGCCTCAGGGGTTGCGTCCCAGGTCACAATAGGTCACAAAGGGCCCCTGAAAGCTGGCGTCCCGCACGTGCTCGGCGCACTCCGCATGCCCTTGCAGCTTCGGCCAACTTTACCCTCTTCACGGCACCTAAAACCTCCTAAAACACCCCCACTGGAGACCCCTGGCCTCTAAAGGCCCCAGCCAAACACCGTCGCAGACGCAGACAGACAGATGGTCCAATCTCACATTGTTTGCGCATATAATTACCGCCACAATCCGCGCTCCATACCCATACCCATACATGCAAGCGTGCCCACATGGACAATAATTGGCGCGCAGTTCCTGCATGGCACACCACATGCTGCACGCATATAGCCTATAGCTCCCAAAGCCTAAATTAAAGCTTAAAACATATAGGGGCCATCCGAAAAACCCTGAGAGAAGAAAAAATTCGGTTCTTCTAACCCTGTTCTGGGTATTCCCTGTAGATCAATGAAGATTGTGCATCCCCTTATTTCATTTGGAACATCCTAAACCATCAATAACAACGAAATTGTTTTGAGGTCTACAAATATTACAGACATGATCGATATGAAATTGCATACATGTGTCTGTGTAGAGCGGAAATGTGACAGTACAAAACATTTGGATATTGAAGAAGAGTTGGACTGAAATATTTGTTTCATAAGCATAAATTTCGTGGTGAAACATGTAATTACTGTGCAGTGGTATTAGTGATATTAAAAGAAACGAACTGCACGAGGGAGAGTCAGTATCTCGAGTTTGTTATATAGACGTTGAAAAAAAATGAATTGTATATATCAAAGTTACATATAGGCCATAATGGCGATCATTTAGGTACATAGGACCAATGCGTCGTTTGTCTGACATCTCACAAGTGCACGATGCCCATCAAACGTTTGTAGGGCAAAAGTAACAAAGAAACAACTTATGTGCATAAGTTTGCACTTTGGGCACGTCAAAGAGCTAGTTGCAAAAACCAATGGCGTTTTAAACGCCCTTTCGCGACGCCATTGTCACATTCGCTGCCCTTATATGCGTATACAACTCTTGCCTTATTTCAAACGGATGAATGCCAGTCCGATGAGATCTGCGACTTATTCGTGTATATGCACGTGCATATGTTAGTTTGAAGCACAGGAGCACAATGTAACCGTCAATCAGGCTGCTTTCGTTTGCTGAGTGTATGTTATATGGGGGCCCTTGTACACACCGGTTCAACAGATTTGAATTTTACAATATGCGCACTTCAAACTTTGCATAATATGCTGAAAAACTCCGGCCACTACTGGTCCCGTGAGAAATGTTCCGCTTATTATAATGCGACATAACATGTACTGATGGCGGCTGTACAGAAATAACACAACAACCATTTGTAAATGAATGCAACTGCCATTTCATATACATTCACATGGTCCTTGTGTATGTAGTTCGGCAAAAAAAAAACAGCATAATAGAATAAATGTCTTGCTATTAAATTCATATGACTTAAATGTATGACATGCATGCGATTTTGCATTGTGCAACACTCCCATTGTTAGCATTGAGAGAAATAACTTGTAAAGACTTATGGAATGATGAATTACCAGTGTCGACTTTTTAACTAGACTAGGGAGTGCTTGTATACAGTATATTCTTAAATTGCAACAGTTTGTAATTCAACAGAATCAATAAAATCTTTAGAAAAGATCCTCCATGAGAATTAATAGACAAGGTTCGGGCTTCTTGCGATAGAATGACTTGAATTTTGTTGGATCAAAATGATTAGCTATATAAACTTGGAAGCGAGGTAATGTGAAATCCACAAACGGTTTAAACATGCTGAATTTCTGTTTGTTTATAACAAGTAAATCTGTGAAATAATTAAAATGGTTGCTCTATCGCAATGTGAATGCAAATTTTGATGAATGCACTGAAGGTCTGCGCGTGCGCCTTGGTCTATTGCAGATGATCCCTACGCCTTGTGAACCCTGGTTGTAACCCCCGAGGGCCATTCAACTTTTGGGGAACCCGAGGACCGACCATCTGCTCTGGTCCGCACTCGGCATTGTCACCGCCAGCCACCACCACCGACTATAAAATATACGCGCCATGAACACTTTGAATTTCACTAAAGACCATATAGTGCATGCATGGAACAGTCGCCAAATAGCCAATCGTTGGACAGGGCCATAAGCGTCGCGTCCGGATTGTGTTTGTGCTTCACAATACCTCAACTTTCTCTGTATCCTTCTGAGCACATTGTTGCACATATCATGCAAGCCGATATATACATACATACATCCATGCAAAAGTGTATGATGAGATGGCAGAAAGAAAGTCCAAACCATTTGTATAGCTTTTATAATGAGATACTGTTCAAATATAGGATTTGTTCTAATATTGTTTTATGAAAAGCTGGTTACTAACTGAAAAGTAGGCATAACTTATAAATTTTGAAATTACTGTCAAATTTGTGTCGTAATAAAATCTGACCCAAGAAAAACAGTTATTTGCAGAAATGTCGCTATGAATGATACGGTTTTTTTTAGCTTCATGCAATTTGATAAAATAACTATTGCACCGAAAACGGCACACCTAAGTGTATATAAGTAGTTGAAAGCCACAATATAATCACACAGGGAAAATCCAATTTTTTTTATATTGCATTGCTTGGTCTTGAACATTTATTAGGGTACGAGTAATAAGGTCGAAAAGGTCATATCATCCAACCCTACTACACTAAAAGCTCAAGTTTGGCTCCAATCCACACTTCTTCCAGAAGAATAAACAGCCATAGAATATGGCTGCTAGGGCGTGGAAACTTGACATAACATCTGCTGCAAAATGTCGTCCGTTGAATCTTTTGTTTCCGTTGTTAGCCTCAGGCTACGGGTGAAACTATGTAGCTTAAGTTGCCTGCATGTTTGTGCAACTTGTGGTACGTGGCACATCATTTTATCTCTCAGATTTTTGTTGACTCCTAATGATGTCACCTTCAAGACAATATCTTAAATTAGGAATGTTACAGTGGCTTTTCTAAATGATTTTGGCCAAATGATGCGGACAAAGTGTCTGCGGAAACATAAGGAAAAATGATGATTTTTGTTATTGTCTGCAGATTGACA
>WWPM01023090.1:0-11274 GCA_023279145.1 Glomeris maerens
ATCATTTTGATGCACTCAATAATTCCTCAACATGAAACAATTCTCTTTAAAAAAAACGGCATAAAATAAATAACAATTAGAATAATGTTTTTGTATACTAAATAATTATGATTAATGATTTCATGTTGTGCAAGATTAATGGCCTTGGGGTTCATCTCCATTGGAAAAGACAATACATTATGATATTTGTTAACTTTTTTTTAAAAGACGCAGTTAATTTTTGCTATTTTTGTAGTTATTATTCGAAATGTTGGATTGAAAGTGTAATGAGCAAATTGAAATTTTTTGGCAGTCAAATATAATTTACACTGTTGAAATTTCTTTCAAAAATGAAATGAAAAAAAAATTCACTTTGAAGAATAAAGGTGTGATAGGGATTTTTAGGATAAGTAATTTGACCAGAGTTGTAGAGTAAAACCATTCTAGGACTGAGGGGGAGGGGTATTTCTGTTAAAGATCGCGGCCCACCAATCAGCACCAACTTCCGGTGTATCTTGTCCCACTTTTCTGCCTGAAGGTATCCGCCCCATTTCCGGTTTTTCAAGCATTTCAAGGGAAATATAAAAGAGAAAGTTGCCCGGAAATTGTCCCACTTGGTCTTTAGGCATCTCTCTATACGAGTTTTCATCGGAATCTCTCACAAAAATGGTGAGCCATTTTCGAAAATTCTCATCTTTGAAACTTTTTACTAATTATAATTGTTATTTCTTTGACAGGCTGACCTCAACCCAAAAGACGTTGAAAGTAAGGAAATATTATTTTATTTGGAATAATATTTCAATCTGTGCATGTTAATGCCCAAGAATATTTAACACTATGTGCCAAATTAAATAGCAAAATTATTTCTAATCGCCTAATCCAAAAAATTATAAAAAACTTTTTATTTCAGTCGAGAATTTTGTTTAAACTGGTATTCTTTAGCTTATAATATTACATACAATAGGCTTACAAAGTAATCTCTAATGTTACTCTGCATTTTGTAATTTGAATCCTTTAAATTTCCTAGATTTTCATTTTTTTACTCCCTTTCATTTGGTGTAAAAAAATATTTTAGATATAATCATTTTTTAATATTTTTCAAACTTGCATTGATGAAATATTACTTTCTATATGTATCTTTCAATACATGCAAAGTGCAGAGTTTAGCTTCTGACAGAATTTGGTATCGTTTTAATTGGTAATTGGAATTGCAGATTTGTTAGGGAATTATTGCTAAATTTGGAGAAGCATGACGTTATTTAACTAACAAAAGTACCAATTGTTATTGTGCTTGGTTGGATGGAAATAACTATTGGCATCTGTCCATTTTTGAATGCATGGTGCGAATGCCAGCCATTGCTAAATTTAGTTGCAATATCGCATGTCTTTGCCAAAAATGGCAACGATCTTGGAGTTTTGCAGTGAAGCCGCTGCGGGTCGCTTTTCCACATGGCAACTCTTATAATACATATTCAATGATGAACATCTATGATTTGAACACACCCATTCGTATCGATTTTCACAGGGGCAAAGATGGTGTTTGACATCTACGACTTTGAAGGAAACGCCAAATTGGATGCCTTTTACCTGGGAGATGCTCTTAGGGCTCTCGAGACCAGTCCCACAAATGCCCTTGTAGAGAAACTGGGCGGAACCAAAAAGAAAGGCATGCCATTTATTTTGAATCGATACATTCCTCAAGTATTTCACATTTTTCGAGAAGCCAATATCAGTAACACTTTAATATTAGATAACAGAAAATTTATTTATGGTAATTCATAGAAAATGCAATATTTGCATATTTTCATATTAAATTTCCAATGTTATTGGTAAATAAGAAACAGGAAAGATTAAGATTTGCTTTATAACAATGATGCTATTTTGCGGGATGTTTATTTTGTTGTTATTGATTGGTATTAAGTATTAATGAAATAAAATGTGGGAATTTAAAATATGTTGGCACAGGCGAGAAAACTTTTTCGGTGGAAGAATTCCTGCCCATATTTGGTCAAGTGAAGAAAGAGAAAGAGATGGGAACATACGAGGATTTCATGGAGTGTTTGAAACTGTATGACAAAGGAGAGAATGGAACCATGTTGGCTGCAGAATTGGCTCACGTACTCCTCACACTCGGTACCTACAATTTTAGAAGCAAATGAACTGTCCCCGTTTTTATTTTTACGTAAAAAGTTTCTAGAACGCACATTTAGATCTGGAACTTGTGCACTATAACTAAACCAACAAGAGAAGAACCAGGGGCGTGGTTTGCCCCACCCCTTTCATTCAAATTAACGAATGAAGTGCAACGATGTATTTGCGATTGCCTTCTCCTGGCTAGTGATCGCCTACACGAAGCCGCCATTTTGTGCTGGATTCTATCGACGACGAAAGCACCTGGCCAAACAAATGCATAAGCAATTTTTCCTGATTGGCTCATTTTTAGCCCCTCCCCTGGTTCTTCTCTTGTTGGTGGAGTTATAGTCCATTGTGCAAATAAATTGCGAACGAAAAACGGAGACGAACTTCACATTAATGACGTTAAAATGATAATAAATTCAACTTGTCTTTGTTTTTACAGGTGAGAGACTTTCAGATTTCGAAGCTCAAGAAATCATGAAACTTGCAGGTCCCGAGGACGATGATGGCTTCATGAAATACGAACGTAATGCTAAAAATAGATTTTCAATTCGCTTTCATGCCTTACATGGCACATTGTTTTTACATTTGTATCCTTGCCATTGTATTTAGCCTGGGTGAAGGCAGTGATTGCAGGACCTTTCCCAAAACAGGATGACTAGGACCACGTACAATTTTCGAAACGCCTCCTGCGCCAAATTTACTTTTTTGCCGCAAGGTTCTATTTTAGAGCCAGATTTGAAATGGGAGACCGATGCTTTGAAAACGACTGCATTTGCGTGTCGTATATGAAGTGAAGCAGATCTTGAACTCTCATTTCGATGTCTTGTATTTATTAAAAATCTCCATGTCTCTCTCTGTCTCTATCATCTGATTTCACTTTGCTTTTCTGAATAAAATGGAACCTAATATTTTACACGCGTGCAGGTTACAGATATTTGACACGGGATAAGGAAGAGAATGCGATTTAAAATTCTTTCTATAGGTATCATCTTTATTTCTTTTCTATGTTCATTTTTCTTTTCAGTACAGTTATAAGTATATGACTAGGTCCATTCGTTACATCTTGAGACACGGTCATGGTTTATAGTCACACGATGACAAAACAAAAAAAGTACCGGTGTACATAGAATACATATTATGTAAGCAGGGTAAAAAATAAGCAAAAGGGCTTACAATATACGAGATACAAAAAAGCTCGGCACCCAATCTCTTGGAATATATATAATAATAGGACACGATGAGTGGCGTGCGATAATAAGGCAGTTTTGGTTCTTGGCGAGAACTTAAGATCTCTCATAGAAGACATATAGGATTCTTTCCTTGGAGGATTTCCTCCTGGACTTTGTCACTGGAAGTGGAGATTTCGGCTTGCACCGAGAGCAGTGCGCACAAGTAGGTGCTCATCGTGGCTCCGATTGCAAGGTAGAAAGCCCATCCTATGTTCGGAACACGAATAACATAACTGGTAAATCCGCAACTATTTCCTAACAAAAATGGCTACCTAAAGTACAGTCTCCGTTGACGTACGGCTCGGCTTCTTCGCCGCATAGGTTTCGGACGCGACGCGATCCCCAGCCGCCGGGATAAAGTATCAATGCCAAAATGTAGCAGAGTCCTGTTATAGCATGAAGGTAACTGGAGTGTTACACGGCAATAATACACACTAAAACTACAGAGCTACCCGCTGTTGCTTGGACAGTGCCAGAAATGGTGAAGATGCTTTTCTTGGCTATGGCTCTTACGCAGCAACCGATGATGGAAGTTACTACGGTAGCTGCCATTAATGTCAATCCCAGCGAGAAGAAGAACAAAGATGCTTTCCAAGAATCGGGGAACTCGTCGGAGGGCATGGAAAAGCTCGTCACGAACGTTGCGCACGTGAACTGCGAGCGCGTGCCGACGATGCTTCGTACTCTCGTGCATCGGTTGAACAGACCGACTGTTGGCTTGACCATTCTTTCCTGCGCAATTTCAAAAAAAGCCATCGTATGTTATTTGTCAAGTAGCACATTGTCACCTGGAAACCTACGAATCGAGTATCTTCATCGTAACTCGGCACAGTTACCGTTATATATTCACTCTTTATATTATAATAAGCAGACGTTCATTGTATAAAAGCATTGCCAGATTAAAGAAACGAAAATAAACAAAACCAACGCAAGTGTTGTTTGATTATACCTACACCTAAATGGATAGAAAACATTTCATGCTGTGCTCACGTAAAGAAAATGGAAACTGTTATGCAATATATTAGGAATTTATTGTAATTTTGAGACAAGAAATTGAAATCTGAGGATTATTTTCCAAGGAATTTAATATGGTGCATTTTATTTGATTGGTTTTCTCACTTCATCCAAGAGATTTCATAGGAATTAATTATAACATTAATTACGTACAGAGTGGCTTGCAACAATGTTGGATTCTGGAGGAAGTTTTGAAGGTGATTGGTCATTACTGCCCTTGATAGATATAGATGATGGATATTTTTCTGGCAATCCAAGCAACCACTGTGGGGTGACCACCGCTGCCAGCATGGCCATAGCAGACGAGATGGTCAGCAGAGTCCACAGTAACGTTCTCGAAGTGATTATCACGTAACACATGATCAAGCCTCCTATGTATATTTTTAAATTTCAACCCTAATTGTTAGGCGTAACTGAAACTTTTTTTTTACCTATAGCTGCAGTTTCTAGCAGGATAATATATCACTGTACTCCCATTTCAATTGTTTTTCCACTTAAAAAAATGAACTTTTCATGGTTTTTTTCAATACTGAGAGAAGGAAGATTTCTTTTGAGAGAACGGGAGGAGAACAGTGGGAAAAACAAGCTGGCGTCACCGTTGTTTGGGCTTCAGTATTTTATTTGCGGTGCCAGTGCAGACAAGAGTCGAGACAAGAGACAGAAAGGCGCAGTTTCCCATGCCCGCCGTTAGATGGCGCTGCTGTACTAGTGAACGACCAAAATCCAATAGCCTATTTAACAAATTATGCACAGGCAAATACACTTTCTGGAATATTGTAATTGCAAAAATATAACGGCCTACTGTACGAATCAACCGAAATTTGACCATTATATGAATGAAAGATCCGATAGATTTTGGATTTTGTAAATAAATACATATTTTATCTGAATAAATTCATATCTCACATTTTACCACTGTTAGTATTCTTTTATTTACTCAAGTAGAAGATTACTTTTTCTGACAACTTGTATTCTAGGAAGTGGAAGAATTGCATAATTAGTGTAGGTAGTACTATGGAAGTCACACCCAATCAGCAACTAGCTTAGAAAACTGGTTTTATTGAATTGGGTGTAATTTTAATTACAATATATATGTCTACATATTGGAAGTAAAAATATTTTTCTCTATACACGTATATCAAATGTTTGTTACTGTGTATGCAGCAGTGATAAAAGTGGTGGCTACTTTTGAATTGATTTCATGCCAAATCATCTGGAATATCATCTTCATGAGCGTTTGCAAACTTCAGCTGCGACATTATTATTGTCTGGAAATGAATAACGCAATTCTGGAAAATGGCGCCATTTCAGCTCTATAGGAAGCGTGATTGTACTGTCACATCTTACATAAAGTTTCAAGAAATCGCAACAAACTGAATATATTTGGCGATGGAATATCCAGCTTCAAAATGCAAGTCTTTTTTTAAATCTTTATTTCATTTCACACTGGAAAGAATATAGACATTGTGAACCGTTCAATCGCATCATGTACTGCGTAACATTGAAATTTATCTACCCAATCAACAACTTGTCATATTTTATGTTGAAGTTACGACCTACATATCCTATATTATGATTATGTACCAGTTGCTTTAGTCTGGCCAACCATCTTTGTTAGTATTTAAAATTTCGGAATTACATAAATCAGTTTTAGTTCATACAACACGGTCTGAATCTCAACATTTTATTTGATGCATTTTTCTGAAATAATTGGCCGGTAAAATGGTGCATAATTATATATTGGCCTCCTGTAAATCAACAGGGGGAAAAGGTTTTTTGCTTTGTACGTGCCACGAGTCCAATATGTGACAAGAATATGTTGCCACATAAATTAAAAAGTGCATGATTAATTTTTCGCTCAATGTTTATAGTTGACAAACCGCAATTCAGCGTAATTACGGAAATTGCGTCACGTTTTTGCATAGATCGACTATTTGGCGGCATTTTACAAAGAACTATTGGACGGATAGCTTAATTTAAAGGGTAATTCTCATATGAACAGTTAGCTTAAATACATTGTAACTTTATACACAGTTGCAACGGTGAGATATAGGCCTATACTACTACTTTAACTTTAATTACTTAGTTTCTAACTCTCATTCGTGCAGTTCAGTTGCCAAGATGGTCGCCATTTTGAAATCCCAAAGGAGAGATAATTAATTTGCAGCTCTTCTCAGCATAGTATAGACCTGCCTACTGACTTCTAAATTGGTGATTGAATTTGCTCGCTCTTTATTGGTCATATGCAAAGCACAAATCACAACTTATCCGAATTTATATTCATCACTTTGCTTGCACTCTAGGGAAAAACGATATCGTCAATAATAATTTTTTGTTGCTTCGAAGTGAAGTTTAAAATAGGCGAATTATTTGTCAAATGTTTGAAGCACGATTGCTAACAAATGTACAGAATTTTGCACAAATGAAATCTGGACAGTGTAGTATGTGTGTGTGCCATAAGACACTTTATTAGGCAACATTAATGCTCTGTTGGAAGGTGATTGGCTAAACAACTAGGTCACCTTTAATTTCCTTTTCTTCATCTACAGTGGGATATTAATACGAGAATAATTGCAGTGTTTGGTACTGTGCGAGTTTTATTTTTCCTCATGCAAGTTTATGGGAATTTTGAATAAAAACGAATGAGTGAAATAATTGCAGAATCTGCTGGTAACAGAAATAAATAATTAATAATATCCCTATTGGGCTCTGAAGGTTGATGAAATAAATTGAAAAATAGAAAAAAGTAGTACCTGGTTGAGTCCGCATGGACATTCGTATGCTAATTGCATATTAAAATTGCACATTAATTTGAAATTCAGTATTTATGAGAAATTATTTGTAAATGCTGAATACCAAGCATTGCTGCAGCTGTTTGTGGAGCTTTTTGACGTCCTTACTTATTCATGGGTAATATGATTATTTGTTTACTGTTTACAGAGACTATAGTCTACAATTTATTGATTTTCAATGAAATACCAGTGCTCGTTAATAATTTGGATGCCTTCAAAAGGTCAACAACTTGCATATTTGGTACAATATATCCAAAATGTTATATGCATGAATTAGTATACAGTTTAATTGAACTCGGTCTTTTATGAAAATATAATAATGCCATGCAGATATCGTATTTGATGAAATTCCGAGTTGTTTTTTTAAGGCTCAGATGTCGAAGTGAATTATTTTGAATATTGTTGGTGCTAGCTGCATATAATTGTGGAAGGATTATATGGAAACACCTCTGTCACTGAACTAAAACGTGATAGTTGTTGTTTTTAGCGATTTAGTAGCGTTTGTTTGGCTGAATGTCAGAAACGATTTACACAGTAAAATAGGAAAGAGGCCACACGCACGTGATGTCTATGGGCATTGGGTATAAACCTGTTGCTTGTTTTGCTTGTCGCATGTACCACGTGATAATGAAAACTAATAGTGTGGTTAAGCCAATTTCTTGGTGCCACATAAACCCATCTGATTCGATCGATCCAACGTTGCAAGTCGCCGGAAACGACTCTAATGCGCTTCCTGTTTGCTGAAAAACATCCACATTCCATCTTCTATACTTTTACTTGCATCAGAGGCAACCTCCATTAAGTGTATAACACTGCTATATGTATGAAATTAATAGCGGTATCTGTATACTTACTTAATTCCTGGTTTGTTTTGGACCGATAGACGCCAAATTTGCTCTTGAGCTCGTATCATGCAGTCTGAGATGGTTTATCTTTAGGAAATCTGGGCTTTTTTGCTTATTCATAATTAATTTTGTCTTTATTAGTGCCACTAAATTTACAGCATGAAATATAAATATTATTGAAACAGTAGCAGATATGATAGAGTATTAGTGGGAAAATGTCTTTGTTCTTGTCAGCATCTACAGCTGTATTGTGAAAGTGGTACTATATAGTATAAATTGATTGAAAAAGCAATTAAAGATTAATGACTTATTGGATGCACTTGATGTATTACCCAATGAATTCCTATTGAATAAGCTTAAATGGTTTGATAGATGAGGCCAAGGTATCTTTCAAGAAAGTTTCAGTTTTCTCAGTGTAACTTCATGTAATTAAAGAAGCTCTGAATCTATTGGAAGAATACATTTCAATAAAGAGCTCGAATAAAATTAAAACGTTCATTTTGAATGACAATCTTGATTATATAATTCGTGTAATTATTAGTTTTGCCTGCTGTATATATTATCCATGCAAACTTAGAATTGACAGATTGGTTTTACCGATTACATTACTAATTCTTTTGCAAGCATATAGAAAATTTTGTACTGTTATAACTCACTTTTGCGTTTATTCATTGTGCATTAATATTTACATGGCATATATTCATTAGCATGTGGTGCAATTTCACACAATGAATTTCAATTAATCCCTTTTGGGTTTGTGTCGAGTTGCAATTTGCCAGTTGAAATGCTATTATGTCAACGCAGCTGTAGGCCTACTAAATGGGGGAAAAAAGAATAATTTCCATAAATTGCATTCTCTGTAGTAAGACATGTATATAGTATATATGCAGATAATGTGGTGAAGGGGAGAATTAAATTACATTGCATTTCAGAGAGAATTGTGTGTAAAACGTGCATTGTATTAAGGTTAATCGCAATGAGGATATTGTGGAGCAATTAGTGAAGTCACGTGGTTCATGCATATTCACGCATTGGCTATATCCTAAATGATGGGATTCTCACATCTTCAACATTGTATGTAAGCAGCTGACCAAAAATACAGGGATTTATTGCTATTTAATGACAAAAATCAGGGTGACCGCCACTCAGGGAAACACAGGGAAACAGGGAAAATGCAAGAATTTGAATTGCCTAAAAATACAGGGAAAACGCATGGAAAATACTACACGAGTCATGCCGATCGTGCAACATGCTGGCACAAGCTAACATAAATTAACTAATCAATAGTTAACTCTTCTGCATATTTATTGTGCATCATGACTTCATCTTCACAATTCAATCCAACTTGGCTACAACCGACGGAGAACCCAGATTTTCAGCCTTGGTTACAAAAAGTGCCCAATGATGCAAAAAGTGCTGCTGAACAAAGAAAAGGAAAACTTGCGAATCAAACAAATTCAGTTAGATATGAAAATGCACAAACTTAAGAAATAGTTTCTAACTTAAAGCTAATTATGATGTAACGTTTCTTCAAAATGTGATTAGTGTTTGCCAAAGATGTTATTATGTTCGTTATGTATTTTGTTTTTTTAAGCAAAATACAGCAAAGCATATAGTGTTCTTTAAAAATTTCTATTTGCATAAAATTTTATGATAATTACTAAAAACTAAAAAATATTAAAATATTAAGCACAGGGAAAAATTAAGTAATACAGGGAAAATTGAATCAACTAACCAGCGGTCACCCTGTGATAATTCTTTACTTAGGGAAATTCAGATTTTTAAGATAATTGGGTTAGGTTTGGTTTGGTTTGGTTTGGTTAGGTTGAGTTAGGTTGTTAGGTTAGGTTCCAGGACGTAAGTTAGGGTAGGTTTGTGATATCCAGATTTTTTAAACAATTAAGTCATGGAAATCCATGTTTTCAAAATTTTTCAGTCATGGAAATCCCTGTTTTCAAAATTTTTTAGTCAGGGAAATCCAGGTTTTTAAAATTTTTAGTCAGGAAAATCCAGGTTTTCAAATTTATTTTCTCAGGGAAATCCCGATTTTTTTTAAAAAAAAGTAGTCATGGAAATCCAGGATTTCAAAATTTTTAGTCAAGGAAACCCAGGTTTTCAGAATTTTTAAGTCATGGAAATCCAGGTTTTCAATTTTTTTGTCATGGAAATCTAGGTTTTCAAAATTTTGTAGTCAGGGAAATCCAGGTTTTCAAAAATTTTTAGTCAGGGAATTCCCGATTTTTTTTTACTAAAATCATGGAAATCCAGGATTTCAAAAATTTTTAGTCATGGAAACCCAGGCTTTCAATTTTTTTTTAGTCATGGAAATCCAGGTTTTCAAAATTTTTTAGTCAGGGAAATCCAGATTTTTAAACTTTTTAGTCAAGGAAACCCAGGTTTTCAGAATTTTTTAGTCAGGGAAATCCAGGTTTTTAAAATTTTTAGTCAGGGAAATCCAGATTTATCTAAAAAAAGTAGTCATGGAAATCCAGGATTTCAAAATTTTTTAAGTCATGGAAATCCAGGTTTTTAATTTTTTTTAGTCATGGAAATCCAGGATTTCAAAATTTTTTAGTCATGGAAATCCAGGTTTTCAGTTTTTTTTTGTCATGGAAATCCAGGTTTTCAAAATTTTTTAGTCAGGGAAATCCAGGTTTTCAAAATTATTTTGTCAGGGAAATCCAGGTTTTCAAAAATTTTTAGTCAGGGAATTCCCGATCATTTTAAAAAAGTAGTCATGGAAATCCAGGTTTTTAAATTTTTTTTAGTCATGGAAATCCAGGTTTTCAAATTTTTTTAGTCATGGAAATCCAGGTTTTCAAAATTTTTTAGTCAGGGAAATCCAGGTTTTCAAAATTATTTTGTCATGGAAATCCAGGTTTTAATTTTTTTTTGTCAGGGAAATCCAGGTTTTCAAAAATTTTTAGTCAGGGAAATCCAGGTTTTCAAAATTTTTTAGTCAGGGAAATCCAGATTTTCAAAATTTTTAAGTCAGGGAAATCCACATTCTTAAATAAAAATTAGTCATGGAAATCCAGGTTTCCAAAATTTTTAAGTCAGGGAAATCCAGATTCTTAAATAAAAATTAGTCATGGAAATCCAGGATTTCAAAATTTATTAGTCATGGAAATCTAGGTTTTCAAGTTATTTTAGTCATGGAAATCAATGTTTTCAAAATTTTTTAGTCAGGGATATCTATATTTTTTGAAAATTTTAGTCATGGAAATCCAGGCTTCTAAGATTTCTTAGTCTTGGAAATCCAGGTTTTCATAATTT
>WWPM01023092.1:0-15115 GCA_023279145.1 Glomeris maerens
GGGGGGGGGGGGGGGGTCAGCAGCTGACCCCAGGTGGATTATTGGTTTTTTAATGTTTAATGTGCCCACATCACCTTTTTTACATAAAATAACACAAGAAGTTATTAATTACTCCTATCTGTCAGTTTTTAGAGGGTAAAAAAATTGCTCATCACTAAGGGTTTTTCGCATAAAAACGATGACATCACTCTAAAATTAGTAACATGCTATGACATGTCATATCTTATTTTTTTAGGAAATATGTTCCTAATATGATTGCATTATATAAATATACAGGGTGTTTCTTTCATGACGCAACAATGGACAAGAGATTTGCCAAGTTTGCAATTTTCCCAACATGGCCCCGCACACGCAATTGAACAAATCATCGTTAGAAATGGGGGGGGGATTAGTGGATTTTATTGCCCACTTAATAATAGCATGCGAGTGGCCATCATCTCATGAGTGGAAATGATGAACACTGTTTTCTGGGGATGAAACAACATGGAAAGAAATTTTCTAGCCTAAATGAATCCCAATGTTATACTAGTTCGTGTTCAAAGTGACCGCCGTTGTTCGCTACACAGTGGTACAGCCGGTCTGCAAAAGCTGCTCGGAAATTTGTAAGTGTCAGGTGTAATTTGGGGATATTTGCCAATTATGCGGTAACGTAATTCATCAATAGAATTGCAGTGGTGCCATGTTGGGAAAACTGCAAACTGGGCAAATCTCGTTGTCCATTGTTGCGTCATAAAAGAAACACCTTGTATTTATGTATGTATGCATATATACCTACATACCGTAAATCCGTGATAATAAGACCGTGCTCATTTTTATAATTTTTCTTTTTTGACCCGGCTAATTTACGAGACCGGCTAAATTTCGAGACCGGTTTATTCTTTTAATATCAAGTTACCACGGATGCGTTTATGTAATGCAATATGCAAATCTCAATTTCTCATGACAAATAAAATTTGTAAGAAACATTTTTTTGCAATTTTGATGATGGGAAATGAAAACTGAACTGAATTTTTAAGTTATTATTAGGTTTAGTGAATATTTTAGTTGTGTAGATCGGGAAATCCAATTGAAGGGGGCTTATTTTCGAGACCGGCTTATTTTGCAAATTTTGATAATTTAACCCGGCTTATTTTCGAAACCGGCGTATTCTCGAGACAGGCTTATTATCGCGGATTTACGGTAAGTATATACATAAATACATCTGTGTAAATATGGACATTATCTTGAATATACTGCACAATATAATAGGGGAAAATATTTTTGCCCTCTTTCTTATTTTTTATTGACAAAACCTTTGCCCGTTCACTAAAATGCAATACATATTCTTCGTATTCAGTGAACAATCAGGATAAAAGTCATAAAATTTCATTCCATTATTGTACGTTATGCGAAAAATACACGAAAAAAAGCAGCTTGGGGTCAATCATTGACCCCCCCATCCATGTGCGACTGTTACCATTCTTATATTGTATCTTTGACTTCATTACAAGGGCGAAAAAATTGAAACGCTGCTCCACCTGCAGGATACAATGCTCGGCGCCAAAGCTCTTCTATACAGCCCATCACCCAATGGGACTTAAACTTTCTTTAAATCAAGGCTAGGGTGCGAACTAAATCGGTTTAAAAACTTTCTTGAGTGTGCTGGAAGACTGCGTCATAGGTCATGTGCGATATGATTTTTGGATTCCGAGAACCAGGATTTTGCCTCACCCTGTTTATAAAATTCGTAAGAATGAATCCTCTGCATTTATAACAGATTTATGAGGACTTATCTTACAAACTACTGATATAATTATGTCAATCAAAGTCTGCCAAGTCACACTCAACCCAAACCCCTCCCCCTCTGTACGTACACATTGACTATAACTATGAATTATCAAAATTTTTATTTTACTATATTTAACTTATAACAAGTTGCTTTTTTACTTTAAACTGGTTTTTATTCAAATTCAGCACATACAAGTGCAAAGTAGCCCGGACTGGTGTACGTACACTTGGAAGAAATCCCCCTCCCCCCCCAATACTCATGCGTCACATTTCTTGCTACCCCTGCCCCCCTCCCCTGTGCGTATCTACGTATTAAATGGACGGCCCCTACTCATGACTCGAACGCCATTTTGTCCCGGCCAAAATGCCTATACTTTCGGTATTGAATTATATTTCTTTGATAACTCGAATTTTTAGGCACTGCGAATATTTTTGTGGTCCCATCGACGCAATGTCCTTGATTTTTAATGCATTTGCCCTATGAAATGTTCATTTTGAAATGTGTTAAGGATAGGTACATTTTACCATTGAAATGCCTCCACCTAATTATAACGGTTTCGATCATTTCGGACCAATAGGCACAGCTTTCTGAAACTTGCCTACCAAAAGGTCAAGGATACAGGAAAGTGAATGTTACTTTCACTTGATACGAGCCAAACCAATGAATTTAAAGGGAATTGACACATTCACCCTTTTGTTGCAAACAGTGGGCGGTTACAATCGAAACGCTTGTGCTAGAATTGGTCAGTGCACTTTGTATCGCTCGCTCTCTTTAAGAAGGAACCGGAAATAGCACTATTTTCATATTTCCTGTTCCTTCCCACTGCAGCCAAGCAGACAAGGGGGGCGGTGATGTGTCTATTCCCTTTAAACAGACGTGTATATAACAAAGTTATTAATATAAATGAAATAATGCAGAAAAAATAATGCCTATTAAATCACATTATTGTATTTTTTTCCATACAGTATTATCAGGTTAAAGATGTAGGGGAGACCGGGGCGAGTTGATGCAAGTTTGTTATTTTTACAAATTGAAGAATGCGGTCAAAATGTAGGATATCGCTATTTATTTGCCTTTAAAAGCACATAACTTTTAGGTCATTTTCATGTGTGTTTGAATTTTAAAAGTTTTAGGTAAGCTAAAAAAAAATTTTTACAGACACCAAATCTGCATCAACTCGCCCCAAGGGCGGGGCGAGTTGATGCACCCAGTTCACAGGCTTAAAACGCAATAAATTGTAGGGGAACACAAATTTCTTGATCAATTCTCCCTCTATTGGTTTTACTCTTATAGTTCCTCATTGTTCTGGGAGGAAAACAAACAAACAAACAAACAAAAACATCATTGACATTGTTACTATTATTTATTATTTATACAGATGTGTTTATTATTATTATATTATTATATTTATTATTTATTTATTTATTATTTCTATTATTATTCATTTTCGGAGTTGATTATAATCGTATTTGGCAAATAAATAATTATTTATTTTTCAAATATGCTGGAGCGAGGTGATGGACGGCGCATCAACTCGCCCCTCAGTACGTGCATCAACCCGCCCCATTTTGTGCTCAATGAAGGATTTCACATTTGCTGTTTATCTGGGTCACTTTGAGAAAAACTTGACACACAGCTGTTAACCTCCAATATACCTGTATTTAACAGATGCAAGACGATTTCGTGATACTTACAAGTCTGTGAGTTATAGAGCGCAAAATGAGAAAGATGAAAATTACTTAACACACCCAAAAAGTGATATATATTCCTTGTATTTTAACAAAAATGGCCACAAAGCGACGAAAGCACCAGAGATTGTAGCGAAATTGAAGGCTAATCTGAAAGTGGGAGCGCCGAAATATTTGATTTTTCCACTATTGAGTAATTGGCACTGCATTAACCCGCCCCATGCATCAACTCGCCCGGTTTCCCCTACTTGTTTTTTTTGGGGGGGGGGGGGGCGGATTACTCGTAAATTTAAAGAAGTACTGACGTCAAATGCAGTTATTTTGTTGTCATTTCCGTTGTAGCTGAAGTCATATTTTAACACAGAAGCAATTTCAGACAAATAATGGACAATAGGCCTATTTGGTTAACTACATAAGAAATGCATTTTTATATACCTATATAATAAGATAACGATAAACCAACCTTTTCATGGTCAGATAGTGTGAAAATTATCTTGATTACGTAAATGTATCAGAAACGATCATGATATAGCGTTTTTGAAACGGAAGTCCGTGACTCATTATACAACATGGATAACACGTACATTATATGCTAAGTATGATGCGTCTCCAATCGCCGTCATTGCTAAATTTTATAATCGACTCACCGGAAGGAATCAAAGACTTTTGTGGCACTATTCCTGACAAGAAGTTTAACGAATACTCTTGGAAGGTAATAATTTCGGCATATGCATTGTACTCGTAGTAAATTTGTATAAATGTGTGAAAGCTAATTTTTCAGCCAGCAGCAGGAAATGTAATAATGAATCTACTGCAGGATAACAATAGTCCAGGCGTTTGTTTTATGTACCGGTATGTGGTAAATTAGACAGGGTAGCTTGAAGTTCTAAAGGCATTTTCGTATAATTTTCTTAATTATTCGTTTCTGAATTTGTTATTATTTTCAAAACAGATTCACAATTAAGTATAAAAGATTTCCAGTTATTACTAGCAATTTCGACATGTTGCGGAATATTTCCCAATGATATAAGATACATGTGTACATATTATAGTTTAAAACTTAATTAGTCACATATTACATTTCACTACAAACCGAATTTGACTTTTTGACATTCCAAGAAAATCGCGAAGTGTTGAACACTGCCTCTTGATAATAGGGGAGACTGGGCAGATAGCTAGGTTTATCATATAATTGTTATTAAATAATAACTGAAACCATTAAACAAAATGCTTTCATGCAACGCCGTAGCAAGGGGGGGGGGGGTTCAGACGGGGCACATGCTCCAGGCGCCACGCAAATGGGGCGCCGAAACAATAGAGCCGGAGCGCTGCAAATTGAGCGACGACGGAACCAGAACGCCACACAAATGGGGTGCCGAAACTACGGATTTTGTAGAGCTTGGTCGCTTATATGGTTCGAAAATATGTATGAAATATTAAATGAAAAGGAAAAATATCTTTTTGACTAAAAAAAATTTAGCGAACTTAATTTTAATCATGAGTTGAAATCAGTACAGTAGGTTAGACATGTTTGCGTCGAATGGGGAATCGGGAGGCCACCTGGTGGTCTAAAGGTGAACTAACAAACCAAGGGACACAATCCAAATGTGATGTTCCCCCATTTTTTAGGCATGTGTTTCATGTTTGAAAGCGAACTTGATAGTTTTGCATTTTTGGTTGTCTCTGTCCCTTAGCTTGTGTTGTGCACGTGTGCTAATCACCATCACAACAGTTTGAAGACCAGTTGTGACAATACAGCGTGGTCAGAAAGTATTGCCTGTTGGACTATGACTTAAAAATGAAGCCAGGTAATGAGATTAATGTTAAGAAGCGAACCCGAGTCGAAATTAAAAATCCATTTTAGATCTGAAAGCCCTAAATTTTAGGGACACCGGAGGTAAAATGGAATCTGAGTTCTGTATGCTCCTAATATATTCCAAGATTCTGGTTTGATGCTGGAAACCTGAGTTACTTCCGTTTTAGGGACACCAGAGGCTTCAATATCAAAATAGGTGTTAGAAAGAATTAACAGCATCAAAATAGGTGTTAGAAAGAATTAACAGCATCAAAATAGGTTCACGGCAATCACAAGAATCAAAATATAATCAAAACAGAATTACAAGAATCAAAACAGAATTCAAATTTCGACTCGGGAAGTGATATGATGGCAAGGGTGCTTCCGGAACGCTAACCGCATGCGACTTTCAAAAATGACTTCAAGGTCAGTTCAATCCTATCTCGCAAATTAACAGAGTTAGGATAGTACTGTCAATTGGAAAGTTGTAGAGCATCCCCTAATTAGTGCTAAAAACTCGCCACAAAAATGTTGAGAGGAACTACACGGGTCTAAAGGCCGAAGTTGTGAGGCGTGGTGTGAGTCCTGCAGGAAAACCGGTGGTTGTGCAAGTGCACTTTGATTCTTCACAATTCCACTGCAGTCTGTTGTTATTGCTGTTGTGCAATCATGCCAAGCATAGGTTTTCCTGCGGTATGTAAATTAGTGTGTGGTGTAAAAGGGTCACATGTAGGACTTCTATGCACATAAATTATCAGACTACCAGTCACACTGAATGTACTAACAATATGTGCTTGCCATGCCTCTTCACTTTACCATTGGTGAACGAATAGTTATGGTATCCTGCTATAGTCCCAGCAATAGAAATGCGGAAGCTGCGCTACACATGTACTGCAACATGTACCCCCTGCGTCGGACACCAGCAGCCTCAACCATCCGCAGGCTAATAACACATTGGGAGATGTGTGGATTGGTGGCTGATGCACCTCGCCCTGGCAGACCACAGACAGTAACCAAAACTGAAATCAGCACTATCATCTTGGCTAGTTTGGCTGCTAATCCACACCAATCAACAAGGGCGATTGCAAATGACCTGGGGTGCTGCCATGCTTCTGTTCTTACAGTCCTGCATAAACATCAATTTCACACCTACCATATCCATTGTCATCAATCTTTGCTGGACAGGGATTTTCAGGTTTGAGAGCAATTCAGCAACTGGCTGCTTGTACAGCATGACGAGGATCCACATGTCCTCTCCAAAATAATCTGGTCTGGCGAGGCCCAGTTTTCAAGAAATGGGGTAGTCAATGGACACAATTTACACTACTGGGCGCAAACAAATCCTCGCTGACTAATGCAAACTAACCACCAGGAACAGTGGCGCTTCAATTTGTGGTATGCTGTTTGTGGCACTAACGTTATTGGCCCATTGTTTTTTGTTGGTTCTCTTAATGGGGAAAGGTACCATGATTTGGCCCTGTCTGTGGCTCTAACTTCATTCATGAACAATACTGTACCATTGGCTGCTCGTGGAAGGACGTCACGTAGAGCATCTGTTGTTAGGTTTCGCCTTAGGTTACAGATTTCAAAGAGTTCTTAGTTGGAAGGCCCTTTTTATGTTGGTAGCACACCTTTTGTTTACATATGTTTATAATTATGTTTTGACCCGGTACAATACCATATCAGTTTTTGTTTGATTAAACACGTACGTTTTATCACTACAGTACGTAGTATTGTTTGACATGCTTTGTTATTTGGAGCGATTTTCAGGCTACACTGTGTTATCATCCTTCCCTGCAGGACTCACACCGCGCCTTACAACTTCGATCTTTACACTCATGCAGTTCCTCTCAACATATCTGCGACCAGTTTTTAGCACTAATTAGTGGGTGCTCTACAACTTTCCAATTGACAGAACTATCCTAACTCTTTTAGTTTGCGAGATAGGATTGCGATGACCTTGATGTCATTTTTAAGGTCACATGCGGTTAGTGCACAGGAAGCGCCTTAGCCTCCTGATCATTTCACCCCTTAATATTAATCCCGTTATCTGGCTTCATTTTAAAGTTATAGTCCAACAGGCAATACTTTCTGAGCACGCTGTATTGTGTAATCCATCGAATTTGTGAGATTTTTCTGTTTTATAATCCAACACAGATACAGTGGCGGACATTCGTTTAAGAACGTTCACTTTTGTTGCAATTTCGGCAATAAAAAATTTATTTTACCGTTAAATCTAATTTTATATTGATAAAAGAGTACTAACAAATTTTTCTGACCAAAAATAATAGGCATAATAGGGAAATCCCCCGAAAACAAAACATGAAAACTGTATTATGACACTTTGGAACCTGGACATTCGTTTAAGAACGTTGGTTTAAAATGCAATAAAATTGATTAAAATGTGTTGTGATCACCCTTATTGATGATATATTTATAGATACGGCTTTCAATATTGAAAATAAAATTGTCTTTCTTCTGTGATCAATGTATTTCAAGCAGCATAAATAGCAGTTTTGAAATCATTAGCTCCTCTGAACTATCACCCATTTGAATAAAATTTGTGAACTAAGATGCCCCACAGGTTCTTAATTGAATTGAGGTCAGGACTTGTTGATGGCTAATCCAAAACATGCACTTTCTGTCCAACTTACCAATTTTTTATCAAAGCAGAACGATATATGGAGGCATTGTCCTGTTAAAAAGTCAAGTTCTCAGTTCTAATTATTGGTCCAAATGGAATTAACTCATCTTTAAGTGCATGTTTTGGATTGGCCATCAATAAGGGTGATCACAACACATTTTAATCAATTTTATCGCATTTTAAACCAACATTCTGAAACGAATGTCCAGATTCCAAAATGTTATAATACAGTTTTCATGATTTTTTTTCGGGGGATTCCCCTATTATGCCTATGATTTTTGGTCAGAAACATTTCTTAATACTCTTTTATCAATATAAAAATGGATTTAACTGTAAAATAAATTTTTCATTGTCGAAATTGCAGCAAAAGTGAACATTCTTAAACGAATGTCCGCCACTGTATAAATATGTTTACATGTACTCCAATTTTTTATTGGGGCGTCAAATTATTTTTGACCCCGGGCGCCATTTGGCCTTGCTACGACGCTTTCTACAACTACGACATTTTTTGTTCATTGTGCATGTGTGTTAACATGGAGAATTATGTGCAACATATTTTGTCTCTGGTGCTTTTATATATGTATCCGTTTTCTAACAACAATTTCTCTGCAAATAGACTCCGTTAAATTTCGCATACTGTACGTATTTCCAAGAATGAACGCCGGTTTCATATTAATGCCTGGCCAATTTTAAATAAAGCTAACCAATTAAAAGTACATTCAACTGAACTAACTATAAGGTTCGAATTTTTGAGAAAATGTGGCAAACAACTCTTGTTATGATGTACTATAAAGGTCCCCATTCACGATTGCTCCAACCAGCCAAACGGCCTGGCGCCGCGCCAAAAACCGGTCGTGAATGGGGAAACCTGCTGCGATTGGAGTGGCCCCGTTTGGCGCTGGCGCGGTTGATTTGTGAATGGGGAACCCGGCGTGGAGCAGGAACCGAATCTCCGGGAATCTCGCGAAATCTGGGGGGGGGGGCAGGCACGTAGTGTGGGAGGAAGGCGTGGTGTAGCAAGCGTGGTATTGGGCAAAAAATGGGGAGGCATCGCGTGACATGCACGTGATTGACCAGAAAAATGGAGCGGCCCGGCACGGTCGTGAGTATTGCACAAAAATAACTGGGCTAAAAATGGAGTTGTGTGGAGCGGCGCAGTGCGGCTTGGAATGCGATCGTGAATGGGGACCTTAACACAATGATCATCTTTATTGGAAGACTAGCCGTACCCGGCCACGCGTTGCTGTGGCTGAGTATTATGTAATGGAAAATCTAGAGATTATAATGTTATACAAAAAATCAAGCAATGATTATTAATTGAACCCAGCGAAGCCACCACATTTTCAATCCCCGTAAAAATTGGAATCGTATATGGCTGAAAATGGGGAAAAAAATCTAGGCAGGGGTTTGAACCCAGACAGCCCAATTCGACACGCAGACAGTGTAACCGACTGATTCCCACTATTCGATTGTTATTACAGTAAAACCTCGTTAATGGGGTCACCCAAGGGGCCTGCCTCAATGCGACCCCATCTCTGAGGTGACTCTATTAACCGATGTATCAAAATTTTTTGAAAAATTTCCTGCGTTTCATTTTACAATTGCGGTGTGGAATTTTTTATTAACACACATTTATGAATCTGCAAGTCCCAATTCAACTCGTTTTTTTTTGGTCACCATACTGTTTCACTGCCGAGAATTCCGAAATGTTTGCTTGATGCTCTCCTTCATCAAGTACAGTAGCCTGCAAACAACGAAGCTGTGACCCAACGCTTGACTAGAGAAATAAAATTTGCCCAAAGCAGGAGCGTTTTACAGCAATTAAAGTGGGGACTCATCCAAACTTGGAAATAGCGGCAGTTATGTCTCAACAGCAAACCCCAGGTGATTCGATTATCCGATCTGCATATGCCCAAGGGGATCAAACTGGCGGCCCTTGACCCGATTAACCAACAGGCTAATACACACAGTCTATGGAAGACAAATTCTGTGCCTGCCCTTGGCGACCCGATCATCCAGGTGACCCTATTAAGAGGGTGACCCGATCCCGAGGTTTTACTGTATATGAAAAATCCAATTAACTTTTAGTCACTGAACCCACCAAATTTCTTGCTTTGGTAAACCCCTAAGAAAAATCTGATGTTTCCCCAGTTTATAGGATCGTACGCAAATTCCCGACCATAAAAGGCTGGTTCCCAGTCCAGCGGAATTGGTAAATAATTCCCGGTTTTCCCGACCACTGGGCACTCTGGGTAACATTTGGAATAACTAAGAGACGGAAGTTCATGCAAATGCATCTCATGGACCTATGAAGAGCACTATTTTTGAATCCAAGGCACGAAATGTGCGCATGGCAGTGGAAATTTACAAAGTGATGAATGTAATGCCCCAAAAAGTAAAGATGTACTGGGCCACACGTTAATGTGGTTCAGCGTGGGCGTCTTGAGGAGGTCAGAACTAATAAGAAATACCCTGTTTCCCGGCATATACCCTTGCACCCCCGTGTTATATACTCCCTGGTTTAACCACATCACATGCTTTGATGGGTTTGTACTGTAAGGCCCCACACAAAAGCGTCGTTACATTACATATTTTTCTCATTTCATTAACATTAGCGTCACCGCAGTGTAGAAAATGCGCTTGCACATGGAGCAGCAATAAATGTTTTGTCTTGTTCACAACATTTCAAGCCGTTGTCCGTTGTTTATACCCAGTTTATTACCTTATATGGCGCAGTCGACCGTCAAATCTGTTTGGAATTAACACCAACAGCCTTACTACTCTTTCTGACTTTGTGAATTTTCAATTTCAACGACTGCACCACACCTTCGTCATTTTCGGCCTATGTTCTTAGGCCTAACGCGCATCATTTTGCCGTTATTTCTTTTGGACATTGGGCTCACCACGATTGAGATCATTTGCCACCCAGCTTCGTTTTCACTGTTTCATTTGTGGCAAGTCATTCTTCAAAAGTGTGCCAACGTAAGCCTCTCCTTTTGTTTTCGGACAATCTGGACCCGCAACGCACCAGATCCGCAACCGCACCAGATCCGCAACCGCTCGACATCCGCAACCGCTTCAGATCTGCAACCGCTTCAGATCCGTAACCACTCCAGATCCGCAACCGCTCCAAATCCGCAACCTCTTAAGATCCACAATCGCATCAGACCTGCCCCCGGTTTACATCCACACTCAACATGGAACACATTTACTCCACGGATTCCACGATCCTCACATCTCTTTGCAAAGATGTCCTCATCGCGGAGGCGCGGCTACGATTTCTTCCTGTTACCGGAACGAAAGCTAACCTCGCTTCCGTACTTGCGACAGACAACGTAGCTCGTACAGCAAATGGTACCTTGGACATTCTCCACGAGATGCGTGCTTCCGCAGCAGCCACCTCCGACCAGTCTTGCTCCACTCCAGCCACACCATAACCGTTGCCCACCAGTTGGAATGATGTTGTTTCAGCTTCTTCAAGCTCTCCATATTCAACAACCTCCCACCACCGTTCAGATCCTTTCTTCCAATGACGCTGTTCATGCTATTGCAAAATTTTCCGGTGATGTTCGGGATAATGTCCACGACTAGACACGCAACGTCGAACGCATCCGGTCATTAGCCAAGTGGTCCTCTCAACTGACCACAATCAATGCTAGCACACGACTGATTGGGCAGGCCTATAACTGGCATAAAATTCAAGGCCAACGCTTCGACAATTGGGAAGATTGGAATGCAGCCTTTGTTTCCCGCTTCAGTCGCCAAATGAGCCCCGCTGAATTTATAGACTTTCAATCTATACGCAAACTACTTCCAACCGAGACTCTGGCCAATTATATCTTTGATAAGAATGCCATGCTCGAGCACTCTCCTTTCACCTTGACCTCAAAAGACCGCGTCCTAATGATTCTCAACGACATTACCGACACATCTTGTGCCTATTCGCTAGCAACACCACAATGCGCCGACGTCGATGAAATGTTGGATCGCGCACACATTTTGGACAATCTTCGCAAAGTCCGCCCCGACACACAACGATCCCACCAATCAGCGGTCGTTCCGGTGGTGCCTGCCGACCAATCTCGACCCTCTTCCGTCGATGACCGTCACTCAACCGATCGTCCTACTACTTGCTACAATTCCTCGCCAAAATACAACCCCCGTATCGACAATCCGTGCGACATGGTTTTCTTCAGTTGTGGTACCCACGGACACATTTTCTATGACTGCACCGTCAAGCCGCTTCCTCCTGGAAAGAAACCTCTACTTACCTTCCCGGATAGCAGCTTGTCTCCTTCCCTTCCTGACGCCACCAATCGCGAACCTCCAAAGCTTCCGGTTAAGACGACATCTCAGTCATACGCTTTGAAGCCATCGGTCAGCTGTGTTGCTCCTGTGGCACCTCACAGCCTCTGTTTGGTTCCTGTAACACTTGCTAACCACACGGTCCTGGATGCCTTACCCGATTCTGGCTCTCACACCCCTTTGGTCCGCTCTTCACTCGTTCCTCCGACTGTCACCATCCACCCATGGCAAGGCGGTCAATTCCACGTCGCTGGCGGAATAATCACACCTTCCGGCTGATTTACGGCCGAACTTCGCGTTGGCAAGATTCGTCACATAATGCCACGCATTGCTATTGCTGACCCACTCCCAGTTTCCATGCTTCTCGGCAAGGATTGGCAGTTTGAAGTGCAAGCACGCATCATCCATGAACCCAACAGCGCAGTGTGCATCATGACACCTACCACCTTGGATGAATTCCAATGCGTCATGTCATCTGCCTCCATGGTTGGATGTATTCTTCGATCTCGTTTTATTGACACTCCTCTCTTCAGTGACGCACCGCATTCCAATCATTTGAAACCTGTACCAACATCACCTTCTACATCCACTGCCTCCTGCTACACCGCTGTTCCCCTTACGGCTCCTACTACTGACGAGGTTGCTCTTTCGTTACCTGCAGTCTCGACTCTCTCTAATGATCTGTCCGAAGTGCAAAAACAACAGCTGCATGACCTAACAGAGTTCGCAGACATTTTCACCACGTCTGACACTGGCATAGGTCTCTTTCCTGGACTAGAAATGGAAATTAACCTCACCAACGACCAACCGATTAAATGCAAGCCGTACCGCGTCACCGAACCAGACCGCGCCTTCATCCGCAATCAAATCCGGGAATGGATTGATGTGGCATATGCCGCACGTCAGTCTCGCCTTACGCGGCTCCTGCTTTTGTTGTTCATCAACCATTCCACGAGTCAACTCCTCGACGCCTCGTTATCGACTATGCCTGCACGATCAATCCCATCACGATCAAAGATTAGACGCTGAATTCCATCCACGCTGTTCGCAGTTTCCTGGGTTTTGCCAATACAATGCGCAAACATATCAAATCTTTCGCTTCTCTATCCGCCCCGCTTAACAACATCCTATGCAAAAGTGCTGATACACAAATGCCAACCCGGTCATCTCTACCAATAACACTAAATACAGCACAGCAAGACGCTTTCACCAAGCTCAAAACTGTTCTCACCTCACCACCAATCCTTGCTTTTTTCATCCAAGGGGCCCCTACCTCTGTTGAAACCGATGCATCCTATAGCGGTTTGGGGGCGTGCTTATCCCAGATTCAGGATGGTCACAAACAGATTATTGAGTATGCAAGCCATTCTCTCAAGGACACCGAAACACAGTACCACAGCAATGAACTCGAAGTTGCCGCTGTACATTGGGCCCTCACCGATAAATTCCGACTATATCTAGTTGGACATCCATTTACACTACTTACTGACAACTTCTCCACGGCTTACATCGTATCCAAAGCTAAGACGAACCGGAAGTTCGCCCGTTACGCTGTTGACCTTGCCGGTTTCGATTTTGTTGCCTTCCACCGCCCTGGCAAACATAACGGTATCGCTGATCACTTGTCACGGTACCCGCTCCCTATCCATGCTGTCCTCACTTCTGCTGATTCCCGTCTGCAGTCAGCACAGAAAGCGGATTCTTACTGCCGCCAAATACGAGCACAACTTGCAGCTGAGCCATCTTCTTTGCACCTCCGCCAAATACAGGACACTTATGCATTGGATACTGACATCCTCATTCACAAGTCCAACGATCACGGAACACCATTGTCTCGCATTGTCGTTCCGTACTCCCTCCGTTCTTCGGTCTTTCACCAGTGTCATGATGCTGCAGGCCACTTCGACATCCGCAAAACCTTTGACCATATTCGTGCCCGCTACTGGTGGTCCACCCTGCGCCGAGACACCAAACTTTACGTCCGCGGCTGTGCCACATGCCAACAAGCCAATCGCCCCGCCGCACCTGCCTTTGGCCTCCTTGGCACACGCCCGGTGCCTTCCACTCCATTTGAAGTCATCTCCGTTGACCACCTTAAACTTCCGCTCACTCCAGTCGGCAATACCCATCTCATTGTCCACATCTGCCATGCCACCCGCTTCGTGGTCGCTGTCCCCTCCACCAACACGGCTACCGATGATGTGATCCACGCCCTTGAACATGCAATTATTCACCGTTTTGGCCTGCCTACACTTCACATTTCTGACAATGGGACAGCCTTCACTTAAAAAAAATTCGCACTTTTTCTCGCCAAATACGGCATTCAACACTCTTTCACTCCGCCCTACACACCGCAATCTAATGGCTTGGTGGAACGCGTCAACCAAACCATTATTGCTACATTGACCAAACTTGCTTCAAACAATCCCAGTACTTGGGATGTTTTTCTGCACACCGCCATCCTCGCCATCAACACCGCAACAAACAGTTCCACCCAAGCTTCGCTGTTTTACCTTTTGCACGGTTATAATCCTCGTATTCCCCCCGATGACCTACATTTGGGCACATTTCTTGATGACCTGCCACGCCTCCATCAACTCGATTCCCCCGCCACCTTACGCTACACCACCGTCGCCAATATTGCTGCTTCCTACGCAGCCAATAAACTCCGCATTGACACTCACCGTTCTGCGCAAACCTTCAGCGTTGGTGCCGTTGTGTGGTGTCAACACCCCCAAGCTTCCGACGATAAGCTGACCCCTCGTTTCAAGGGCCCTAACGTCATTTTAAACCGCATGGGAAATGTCTGCTATCGCATTGCTCCCATCACAAAACCCTCCAAGTCAACGGTGGTTCATGTTCAAGCTCTTCGTGCCCGCCTTCACTGCCCCAACTTGGACGACCCTGGTGCTACT
>WWPM01023093.1:0-30374 GCA_023279145.1 Glomeris maerens
GGGGGGGGGATCAACTAGAAGCGATAAATTATAGAGGGATTTCCTTACTACCAACGGCATATAAGATTTTCTCGATGATATTAGAAAAAAGTTTGAATCGGGTAGTGGATGAGAAGGGTCTGCTAGGAGAGTGGCAGGGTGGGTTTCGAAGAGGATGGGGGACAATTGACAATATTTATGTGCTGCACACGCTGATCGACAAAGAAAACGCAAAAGAGAAGGGGAAGCTGGTGGCCTTTTTCGTTGACTTGAGGGCAGCCTTTGACTCAGTAGACAGGAAAGAGTTAATAATTGATTTACAAAGAGCGGGGGTAGAAGGGAGGTTACTAAATTGTATTAAAATGATTTATTCTGAAACAATCAACCAAGTTTGGGGGGCGGAAGAGTTGTCTGGGGAGTTTAAAACTTTTAAGGGTGTGAGACAAGGCTGTCCCCTAAGTCCACTTCTGTTTAACTTATATTTAAGGAATCTAGAGAAATAGCTGAAGAATAATCAAGATGGAGGGGTCGTGATAGGGAGGAGTAGGATACATGTGCTGGCATATGCTGATGACTTAGTACTAGTAGCGTTAACGAGGAAGGAACTGCATAGTATGATTGAATGTATAGGGAGATTTTTGGATAAAAAAGATTGGTGTTTAATGTGGATAAGTCAAATGTCATGGTCTTCAGAAAAGGAGGAAGAGGGGCTAGGGACGAGAAGTGGTGGTGGAGGGGACAACTCGTTGAAAAGGTTAAAACTTTTAAGTATTTAGGGTACATGTTCCAAAATAATAACGGGAAGAAAGAACACCTGAAGATGCTGACGAAAAGGCAGGGGTTGCCATGAGGAAGGTTTGGGGAATAGGTGAAAGGATATGTGACTGGATTCTACGGACGAAACTATTCGAGGCAAAGGTTAACTCTATCCTGATGTATGAGGTGAAAATTTGGGGATGGGAGAGATGGGAGGGAGCGGAGGCTCTACAGTTGAGGTATATCATGTGGGTGCTGGGTTTAAAATGGAACACACTAAACTATAGAGTGGAGGAGGAGGTGGGAGGGTTAAGAATGTGGGGGAATATGATAAGAAGAGCGTACAAGTATGAAATTAAGATATTAGGAGCAGAGGACCATAGATGGATAAAAGAGTGTGTCAATTGGAGAAGAGGTATGAGTATTAATAAGATGGGGGAGAAGTGGAGGAAGGCCAAACAAGGTACGCTTGGATATTTAGGGTTAAGTGAAGAGGAGTTGGAGACTCTGGAAGACTTGGGGAGGGACGTGGAGAGAGAGTTTATACAGAGGATTGCAGACAGTGAGAAGCAAAAAAGAGGAGAGAAGATAGCGAGGTCCAAGTTCAACCCAATGTATACCCACATAAGACCAAGGGAGGGTCAGAATGCTTATTTTAGGAATAGAATATTAAGTATTAAAGAGATAAGAATAATCGCTGGATTTAGGTCAGGGTCGGTGGTAAGAGCGGCAGAGTATTGGAGAACTGATGCGGAAAAACGGTGTAGGAAATGTTTGAGGGAAGCCGAAACGCAAGAACACCTGTGGGAATGTATACAAATTGAGGGTTGGGTAGGAGGGTTGGAAGAGATACTAGACTTCGAAGGCAGGGGTGCAAAAACACTTTTAAAGTGAAAGGAAAATATCGTGGAGGGAAATTAGGGGGCAGAGAAGCACAAGTTAGCAAGAAGGATTTGAACGTAATGAGTGTATTGATCGAGGGGGAGGAGGTGATTATGTAAAATAGGCGGAATAGACTCGGCAAAAACAAGAGTTCAGAATTTTTTTGAGATATTTTGTGTAGTTGGCTATAGCTTTATATATGTTTGCTAATGGCTACGTAGGTTTACTAACCTATTTATTTATTTTGATATGACTGTACCCTTTCAATCCTTCGTATGAGGGGGAAATAAAGAAATAACAAAGAAATAATAATTCTAAGGAGTGGCATAAATAATGAAATAATTATGCATTCAAATTGTTTTTATTGTAATATAAGTACAGTAAAACCTCGTTAATGGGGTCACCCAGGGGGACCTGCCTCAATGCGATCCCCATCTATGAGGTGACTCGATTAACCGATGTATCAAAAATTTTTGAAAAAATTTTTGCGTTGCATTTTACAATTACGGTATGGAATTTTTTATTAACACACATTTATGAATACACATGTTATACGCTGCACAATTTATTTCCACATTTGTTGCTTTCAATAACCTTAACTCGATCTGCAAGTCCCAATTCAACACGTTTTTTTTTGGTAGCCATACTGTTTCACTGCTGAGAATACCGAAATGTTTGCCCAAAGCAGGAGCGTTTTACAGCAATTAAAGTGGTGACTCATCCCAACATGGAAATAGCGACAGTTATGTCTCAACAGCAAACCCCAGGTGATTCGATTATCCGATCTGCATGCGCTCAAGGGGATCAAACTGGCGGCCCTTGACCCGATATCCGGGGTGACCCGATTAACCAACAGGCTAATACACACAGTCTACGGAAGAAAAATTCTGTGCCTGCCCTTGGCGACCCGATCATCCAGGTGACCCTATTAAGAGGGTGACCCGATCCCGAGGTTTTACTGCATTTTAATGCAATTACATTGTTACAATTATGTGTTTACGCTTTTACAATACATGCAATGCGTTGTCGTGCTCGCATGCTCATTGCACACTGGAAGTTCACATTTACTGCATAATTTCCTAGTTTTATTTATTTATTCTTATTTATTTGATTATATTATATGGAAATTAGTTTTATTTTAGCTAATTGAGTAACCGGCAAACTCACTGTTCAAGCTCAGCTGTCTTCAATTCATCCATGGCTGACTAGCCTCACTCCAAACAATGCTCTTTCTTTTACGAATATACAAAACTTATAAAAGATATTCTTATATTTCAATATCTTTAGTGAAAATGAAATATTATATACAAAAAAATGATATTACAAACTTATTTTGGCAAACAGACTACAATGCAAGAAAATTGTCAAAACGAAAACCTGTACTTCTACCAAACGTGTATTTATGTGCTAAATTAATCGACTAGTGTAAATAATACTACAAGTAGTTCACAGGTGCTTACAGACTTCTGCAGTCACGTCTGTGGGCGTTCGCGCTAAATTCACTGCACATTGTTAAGTAAATCCATCAGATAGCGCTTGGGTACCGAGGTACCCTGGGTGCCTAACAACGTCGATAATTCTGGGTGCCGACACAAGGGTTAAAACACACGTTTTGGTCCTTTGCCGCAGCTCTCGCGGTGTCGTCTACCGGTTTGCCTGTAGTGGGTGTCTTCGACGACACTGGCGCAGTGGTGGCTGGTTTGCCTGCACCTGCCTGCTGCTTCTTCCCAGACTGTTGCGATTGCTTTGGCTGCATAGGCTGTCCGTGCTTTTCGCTCTGCTGTTGTTTTTGTTGGTGGTGCTGAGCGCCACTCGCCTGCCCTTGGGGCGGCTTAGCCTGTCCCTGACCGTCTCTTTGTTTCTCATCCCTGGCGGTTTGACTTGACGGCACAGCCAGCAAGATGGCCTGCTTGTCAGCGGTCCAAGCTGATTTTCTCCGGATTAGCTTGCCTGGGGGAGGTGGTTGTTTGTACACTTGGTTGGTAGCGACCAGTGCATCGAACTCAGTAGCCATATCCGCTTATTCATAAACAGAACTAAAGCGGCGTCCAACAAGCAACTTCCGGCACTCCGGCTGAGCCTAGCGCAATATCTTCTCCAAACGCACTTCTTGTGATGCGTTCGGGTTACATATTGCGTAATCCTCTTCGATGGACATGACGAAATGTGTGAGAGGCTCCTATGCTCCTGTGTGCGTTGTTCGAGCTCTCCCGACACTAGCTGTGCAAAATCCGCCGGCAAGTATTGTTGAAGAAAGGCGCGCTTGAACAGCTCCCAGGCTGTGAAGCCCTGGCGAAACTCGTGCCAACCGCAGGCCCTTCCCTCCAAGCCGAGAGGTACAACCGTTTCTATGAGCTCGGCTTCTGAATAGCCATAGATGCTGGCAAAGCGAAGTAGATCTCGTACAAAATTAAGAGCTGCTGAGCTAACTGCCCCAGCGTAAGTGAGGAGCTTCGCCGCAACAGGTTGTTTTCGTGGTCGGCTTCTCGGTGGTTCAAACGGCAACAGGCCCCGTGACCTAGGTTCGTTGGCACCTAGGCTAGTGGTAGGGGTCACTGACCGCGCGGCCTGTATAAAACCAACAGCTTTAACGTCCGCAGCACTCACTAGGATGGGCTCGACCTGCCGTACCGAGCCGTGCGTCGCGTCTGCATCGGGGCTTGCGCCACTAGCGACCGGAACGCGGCCGGCTGTATCGGAACTGCGCCTTCGACTGCCTGCTTGGGTCACGGTACTGGCGGCCGTAGAAGCACGAGCACTGCCGGAACGCGATGACCACGAAGCATGGGACGTGCGGGAAAGTCGGCGGGCATGCTGCTCGGTCAGTTGTTGCAGTTCGCGTACACGTTTGTATACGCCGGCTGCCGTCACTCCCGACGTATCCATTCGCGTCATCAATCCAAGTGCATGGACGTCGGGGTCGACGTCATGCGTTGCAGGCACCGGGGGTGGGTGTAAGGGTTCGAACGCGCCGATGCACATGAGTGCTCGGTGGGACACCCGAACTGCGCCGCGCTCACGTTTGACACATGACGCGCCGACACATGTAAGGGGACAAACTTGGACCGGGCCACCTGACTACTAGTCCTCGGACAAGCCGTTTGGGCTGGCAGTACTGGAGTGGGGTCGTGCTGGGAAGCTTAACCGGCCGAGAGCGAACGACAGATCTAGGGTGAGCGACGTCCACCAGCTGAGGTGAATTCTGCTGCACGTCAGTAGCGTCCGGCCTAGCTGGAGAAGCATTGGCCGCGCCCGGGATGCCCAACGTAATTGCTGAACGCTCCCTATCTACCCTCTCACCAGGGACACTTACACAAGTAGCCATTGAGGACGCAGTAGTACATTCGTCGGTCACCAGAGGCGCTCTTGCTCTTGTAACCACACCCACTTGCGTGGTTACGGGCTTTTTCCTTTCTACTGTGCGTTTTTCCACTTTACTGGACAATCCACAAACCAATGGTCAGAAAAGGGTTTTTCCTAGCTTGGCTACCTCCAAGTTCGGATCGCAGGATTGGCAGTTATTTTAGCCAATCCTGGTAGGCTCGCCAATTGTAACGCTTTGAATTACAATACGTGGAATAATGCGCGAAACCACTCAACTGTTTGGGTTAACACAACACTGAGTTTATTTCCACAATTATCTCCACACGTACAATGATAAGTATTCACCACTTAAACACTTATACACTGGTTCTCAACTTTAGATTGGATAGTTATTCACCACCCCAATGCTAATAGTCGCTCGAGCTGTGAAAAGTGGCCGACGTCTGAGATTCTGACGTCGGCTTTCGACACCTTTCCTTAGAAACCACCACAAAGGTGAGTGGTGCTGCGATTGAACCTTTCGAACACTCAGTCCACGTGGCCCCGGTGGAGGTATTTATCGCTACCACTCAAAAGGAATATGGTACTGGAACTATCCTCTCGGACGCACGGGACCGTAACACGTAGCCCTTGCGGAGGTATGTTCCGACCAACAGGGGAAGGGGGGTGTGAGTGATTCCCGGGCGATACACCTATAAGCGTACACAACAGTCCGTCCTTGAGAAAAGGAGGTACTCCCACTTGTACGCCTTATAGGAAGGGTGCGTTCTACGCAAGAAGAATGACAGTTGATCCGCCCGACAAGGAAATGGTATCAACCATTGCAGGTGGGGAAAGGTGGCTGCAGGGCCGGTTCTGGGAAAACCGTGCACCTGCAGTGTAAAGACAATTGACCACCGCGCCGTCACCATGGTCAGGCCGGGCAATAACGCCATGCCTTGGCTATAGTAAGGCCGGTTGGAAAACCGGGCCGTTACAAGATATTTATTAAGTCATTCCACGTGAGATCAACAAATGAGGTATGCACCATGTTTTTTAAAAAATCTGAAATTTTACAGGTATTTAGTATACATATTAACTTAAACTTCTGCAAAGTTGTAGATTTTTTGGAGCTTTATATCGGACGCAAAAAATTGCCGAAGCAACGACGGCGGCGATAATTTCACAAAAACAGCCTTTCTGCAAACGCAGATATCTCCTCACCTAATAGGTGTATCAATAAAGTTATAAGGACGTTTTTTAAAGGCCAGAAAGAGTACTAAATAAAGAGTACTAAATAAAACGCTATATCACATTGTCAAGGAAACACGAAAGATGTCTCCCTACGGCGAGTCAAAGTTGAGCAATTTCTGGTAACGTTTTTGAAGTTTGGGCTAGTGTATTTCCGGTTTGAAAACATATTTTGAAATTCCAATTGTGTCAGCATAGTCACTCATACCGATAGATATCCTGGAACTCGTATAATCTTCCAATTTGTTTGAAACCCCGAAGATTTGTAGAGTCAAATATTGGAAAAGTTGAAAAACGCCATATTTTGAGATTTAATTCCCAATATCTGACAGGTCTTAAAAATACACGGTTAGCATGAATATGTACCTGGCATCATGATTAAAGACACCATGAAATAAAACTCGTGTTTATTGGCGCGTTTCTATTTGTTTCGTATTTTTGAAAAAGTCGAAATGCGACGAAAAAATACATTTTTTTATTCTATAAATGGTTGAAATCAATGTGAAATACAATGATGTCAAACAATATGTGTAAAAATTCTAACGTTGCATTATTTTTAACTGTTATGATAATGTTCATTGCTCTCCTAGCCATCTGGGAGAGTGCCACCCCTGGTGAGCTGCAGCAAAGCTGCATATGGGATAGCTGCAGTTGCAGATCATAATCAATTAGGGTAAAGTGACCAATTGTGGGCCACAAATAAATTCAAAGTTGATAAAGTCCCTCTTATAGTGTTTGTATATGCGCCAATTAATATTAAACACGAAGAACACTTATTCACGTAAGAAATTCATATTTCAATTCCGCATTTCCTGCATTACAATTTTCAAAATTAATAGTTTTTCGGAAAATGGAAATTTGACCATATCTGGGCATGCTTAGACCAATTGTGGACCACCTTGAAAACAAAGCCACTTTGCCTTTGTCCATGCTTATTGGCGAATCCAAATATGAAGTATTACGTAACCAACAGATTCATGCTCTTTTTTCCTAAGCATAGGTTTATCTTAAATTGCTAGGCTCAAATAGTTAATAAAAACACCATTGCACTTGTCCAGCCTAATCAAGTGGCCTATTTTTCTTATGCATTTCGAATCCTTCAGAGAACAGTTTTTTATGCAGATAGACTAGCTACTAATACCAAGGCTTAGTAATTTAAATTTTCCAAACTTAGCCTAGCTTACCCCTGCATTGTATCATAGCTGTACCTATTCTGGAACTATGCAAAAAAAGGTAAATCTATTGACCCAGAATAGGTCCTAGCTATGCCCACATTAGGGCCAGTTGTAGAGATTCAATATTGGGCACATTGTTGACAAATGAAAAGTATTTTCCTTCATTTAAATGCATTTTATATAATTTAAAACATTGAAAATCTTAAAAAAAAATACTAATCCAGCTTTAGACAATGTTCTTAACTGTGAAATAAGCAAGACAATATAACTTACCAGCCTACAGATTTCGGGAAAATCGAGCGGGAAAAACGGTGAACTTTTATTAGCACCACTATATGTCTACTATTGGTAAATGTATTGCCAAAATGTGACAAAAAGAGGTAGAAACAACTTAATTTTCGATCCCCTCCATTAAAGCGATCCTAGTACTGGATTTTAATGCATGAGCAAGGAAATTTTGAAGTGGCCCAGAATAGGTCAGTGGCCCGCAATTGGTCACTTTACCCTAATCAGTGTGATTTTGGTTAGAAATCATGCAACGTTAGAATTTTTACACATATTGTTTGATATCTTTATATTTCACATCAATTTCAACCGTTTATGGAATAAAAAAAATGTATTTTTTCGTCGCATTTTGACTTTTTCAAAAATACGAAAAAAATAGAAACGCGCCAATAAACACGAGTTTTATTTCATGGTGTCTTTAATCATGATGCCAGGTACATATTCCCGCAAACCGTGTATTTTTAAGACCTGTCAGAAATTGGGAATTAAATCTCAAAATATGGCGATTTTCAACTTTTCCAATATTTGACTCTACAAATCTCCGGGGTTTCAAACAAATTGGAAGATTATACGAGTTCCAGGATATCTATCGGTATGAGTGACTATGCTGACACAATTGGAATTTCAAAATATGTTTTCAAACCGGAAATACACTAGCCCAAACTTCAAAAACGTTACGAGAAATTGCTCAACTTTGACTCGCCGTAGGGAGACATCTTTCGTGTTTCCTTGACAATGTGATATAACGTTTTATTTAGTACTCTTTCTGGCCTTTAAAAAATGTCCTTATAACTTTATTGATACACCTATTAGGTGAGGAGATATCTGCGTTTGCAGAAAGGCTGTTTTTGAGAAATTATCGCCGCCGTAGTTGCTTCGGCAATTTTTTGCGTCCGATATAAAGCTCCAAAAAATCTACAACTTTGCAGAAGTTTAAGTTAATATGTATACCAAATACCTGTAAAATTTCAGATTTTTTAAAAAACATGGTGCAACAAATTTATTCAACATTTGTTGATTTCACGTGGAATGACCCTATTATAATCTGATAAAGAAACTTTAAATTACAAAAAAACATAGTTCTCATTGATCAGCAGTTCGAATACAATTAATTAACTGTAGACCTCTGAAAATGGAAAATGACATGGGACGGTAATGACATTTTTACTACAAATAATTATTTTACCAGTAGAAGAACACACTTGTACAATTAAAAGACGTTTGATTTACATACAATTAATTAACTGTAGACCTCTGAAAATGGAAAATGACATGGGACGGGAATGACATTTTTACTACAAATAATTATTTTACTAGTAGAAGAACCAGTAGGGAACCATATTAACATGCTATAAATAAGGAATTGTAATGAATTTCCTATTAAAAAATGCCTAGGGACATGAATTGTACAGTTGAGCCGGAAATCACTCTTATACATCCATAGCAGCCAACTAGAAATTGTTATTTTATCCTGCTTTTGAACGCCTATTGGAAACAATAGAAATTACGCTATTGGATCTTACTTTCTGAAACCTATATAAGAATCAATAGTCATTGCGCTATTGGATCCTCCTGGTGAAAACCTACAAAAATCTATAGAAATCATATAGGAATCAACAAGAAATTGCGCAATGAAATCCTATATATACAATTCTAAAACATACAGTATAACCCGTTTAAAGCGTGACCCGCATATATGTAATAAAATCCTGCCTGTAGCGCACAAATCCAATTTAACCTATTGAAAACAGACCTTTGTAGTGTTAAAAAAAACCACGCATTTAACGAATCCCACTTATAAAGAAATCTCGTTTATAAAGCAGATATTTCGGTGTATTTAACCCGGATATAACGTTTTTTCAACCCAAAATTCGTAGCAGTGAGGCCTCCCATTTCCTACAGACCAAAATCACAGACTTCATTAAGTCTGTTTATCTTTTGATTTTGACATTTTGATTTTTAAATTTCTGTAGTGCCCAGTGCATGTTTCCTAATGTATTGCGAGCAGTGGGTGCAACCGAACCCGCACCGAACACCCTTTCGCAAGCAGTGGATGCAACCGGACTCGCACCGAACCTCCTTTGTTTTCCAGTTCGAGCGGGCCAATGAGAATGCAGGAGAAAAAGTATAAAATGGGGAGCGTCAACAAAATCAGGGAGAAGAGCAGCAGAGTTCAAAACTGTCATATGTTTGCCTAACATAAATCCGGTTACATTATTCAATGTTACGACATCTTTGAGTTATAGGCCAAGACGTATATTCATTGATTCAATAATATCCAGTCTACTACGACTACAGTAGAACGTCGTTTATCCGCACTAATTGGGACCAAGGGTTGTGCGGATAACGATTTTTGCGGATAATTAAACATGCTTTTATTTAATGCAGAAAAACACGTGCAGTACACCCAGTACTTCTTTTGGACCCTTCTTTGCTATATAACTTCGATGCACGGCTCAAAATTTATTCTTTTCAGGCTTTGATATCATAAAAATTCATTTTTCCGATCTTCAACACTCCCCTTTATTGGTTCTATTGATACTCTACCCTTTTTCTGAATAGATAAAACATTCCGAATTCGTTTAACTTAGTCACTACTCGCACAGGTCATGGTTAATACAGGAAAAAACCGCAATTTTACTGAGCGAGAAGTGTGTTTTAGGTGTGCGGATAATTGACGTTGCGGATAATTGACGTGCGGATAAACGACGTTCTACTGTATTCGAAAGTTCAAGGACATACAACTCTGCCTCTTGTGGAGAGTGATCAGCCAAGGCAAAATAAATACTAACATTAGAGTTATGATTAGGTCTAATATGTTCCGAGAATCTAACTAAAAAATTCCTGGAAGTTTGCCCACCGTAAACAGCAGAACAATTGCCACATCTACGAGGTGTCATAAAAGTAATGAGATTAGCAATACTTGGAGTGATCTGGCAACGTCATGTTGTTCTACTTGTGCAGGCCTGTGTGTTTATCCCTTCCAGATGCTCAGTTTGATCGAGTTTCAGCTCCATACAGCCATTACGTGATTTTTGAGAGCTCTTTCAGTGAAGTTGAGTTCCACTGATACCATATTTCAAAAGTTTTTTTTACTTTTGTGACACATCCATTAATCGACATCTGGAACACTTGCCCAATAACCAGTTTTGCTTGCGACTTGACTCAGGCTGCAACTAATTACCTATTTAAATCCGTTGATCACATGGGCAAGTCCTGCCTGTATATAAATGGGTTCTCCCATCACTCTACACACACTCAACTACCAAGACAATCCGAGTTGGAGCGACCCTTGCTGACCTGCCCATGCGGATCTACTTTGCCATTCAGTGGTCGTCCTGTTCCTGCTGGTCGTCGACATTCATCCTGTTAGTCATCATCGCTGAGTATCAACTAACCCTCATCATTCCTCAGCAACATTGGCGGACAACTGGACAACTAGTTGACAAACCTCATCAGCAATACAAGAACTACCAGACAGCCCAGGACTTCCCAGTGACATGTCTCCACCTTTCGGGGCCATTTCTGCAGCAGACCAATTTTATGTAACAACCTTCCAGTTCTATTTTGTGTACGAATAAACTCTCCGTCACACTTTAATAATTTAAAAAAAAATACGAAAAATTCCTGATTTTTTTCTAGCCAACAATTTTAAAAGCCGATTCAGAATCCGTTGGCATTTTTGAGTTATCCCAATTAACCCATTGCGGAGATATAAAAAAGTGCCCTTTGCCAAATTTGGAATGGGCCAAAAATTGAAATGATTGCATTTTTACAAACCTTACTGAACATCCTAATTTTGGGCCAGAAATAATCAGAATCGGCCAACCGGAAGTTGGTCAAAGAAATACAAATATGAGGGAGACAGTTATGATCATCGACTGTACGTGGCTTTTATGTATTCCAAAATTAGTTTGATCCAGCTTCTTCTGTTGCTAATGTGTACGTCAATTAAGAAATTTCATTTCCACTTTTGTGCAGTAATAATCACGGGCAATGGTTATGCCATCCTGTCAAACAGCAGTTCAAATACAGTCAAAGCCGTTTAACGTGGCCGCCGGTTAAGCGTGGCCGCCGGCTAAGGTGGCCAGAATGACCTAGGACCGATCAAACGCAGTGTTTTGCATGTTGGAAGCTCCGCTTAGCGTGGCAAAAAGTCGGTTAGCGTGGCCACAAAACCCTATTATGCTATGTAAATTGTGGGTAGGCCAACATTCTGCACACAGTAGCCAACAGAGATTTTGAAAGTTTTGCACATAATATAGCGACTGATATTGTTCCCAATGGGCATGCAATTTCATCTCTGGCAAGTTGTGCACAATTAATGCATCCCTCCGTCACCAAGATATCCGAGACTTTCTTTGAAAATGAATAAAGCCTTTCTTTATGGAACATCTTAATTAGCAAACAAATTTGGAATAATCCATATCCACAAAGTAGGTTCCGCATACAAACTTAAGTGTTTTGGTTCACCAAGAGCATTCGTGTCATGTCTAATAGCACCTGGTTGTGGGCATGGATTATTCCAAATCTGTTAAAATTTGCATACAATAAGTACCCAAATTGTAAATTACTATTTCCAAGCTTAATCTTGATTAACATTTAAAAATGGACAACAAATATTCCGATGTGGTAAATTGTCCATGTACCGATAAAATGATGTTAGAAAAATCGATGCTAGTGATTTTTTCAAAAAAAAATTTCACTTCGCTTAACGTGGCCAGCCGGTTTGCGTGGCCAAATCAGGTAGGACGGATGTGGTCACGTTAAGCGGCTTTGACTGTAAATTCATAATTCGCATCTTTTCTGCCAGACAATCAGGCGCGAACGCACTTTAATGATGCCGCAAAGCGTTTTGGGTCGGTGATGATTGCACCATGATGACGTCACAATTTTGTCGAGTTGATGGGATGCTTCTATGGTGCTACCTTATTGCTTCACCATATACCTTGTTGTGTTGCAAGATGGCGTCAGTGCAGGAAAAGGCGGAGATTGTTGCCCTTTTCCATAGACACGGCTCCATTATTGCCGCACAAAGAGCGTTTCGTACTTTGCACAAAAAATCCGCACCTCATCGCAATTTGATACGGCAATGGGTCGATAAATTCAAGGAAACTGGAAGTGTACAAAAAGGCAAATCATCTGGTCGACCCAAAATCCCTGCTGTCAAAGTTGAAGCCATAAGGCAGGTGTTAACAACATGTCCCCACAAATCCCTACGTCAAGTGGCTATAGAATTGCAAATTCCTGTTTCAACTGTACATAAAGTAGCCAGAAAAGTATGTTTATTTAATGACAAGCAAATTTTACTTGATTAATTGCCATGTATATTTCCAGATAAAGGCCTCAAATGAACCTGAAACTCAATGCACAAGTGAATCTCAAAATAAAACTGAACCTGACAATGTTAACCAATTGACTATAAACGAATTAGAGGAACCACATGAAAAGACGGGAAGTGAACTGTGATTACAGATTTCAAAAGGGAGATTCCTTTCTCCACAAATTCCAATGTTGACCCAAATGTTTATTTTAAAGAAACTATGAATTTTTCTTTGCATATTGAATTAAATTTATTGAATGCTGTTGGGACAAATGAATCAAGTTCCAGTCCAGTGTCATTCCAGTGATATAGCAGACTTTGACTACAAAAAAGCATCTGTTTGAATGAGGATTCTGGAGTCATGAGTTCGATTGAGGTGCCAAGGCATGCGACGTCGGCGCGCGGGTTCGAGTCTGAGACAGTATCATTGACATGCCGAGGGAATATCGTTGGGATGAAAACCTAACCTAACCATAGCAGCGCTTCGCCCCCCAACCCTCTGGCCTCGCTTCGCGCGGGAGAAACCTAAACCTATTACCTACCTACAAGATATTCACTCCTGAAGTGAGAATGGAGATGGGCGGCGAGCTTTAGCCTCGAACCCGCGCGCCGACGTCGCATGCCTTGGCTCCTGAATCGAACTATACCCAGGATGCTGATTGTGCAACAAAAAAAAATCAAGTAATTACTTAGTTTTAAATTATATTATACATTTGCTCTTAGATTTTTGACCAAGAATGTGACTTTCTTATTTTGCAATTTTAGCATTCACAATTGAGAATTGCGGAACGAAATATTTTTACAACGAGAACAAAAACTGGACATGTAGACATGATGTGATTGCAGATGTTCATTGACTGACCAGAAATTTAGAATTTTGTATGACGGAATATGTGGGTAATTTCATTATTTCTACATTTGTGGTATTATTAATACTACACACTTCAAGGTGAACTGACATTGTATTTTTTCATCTCGCAAATTATATTACGTCATCAGTACCATCTTATTTATTGTTTCAGTGCATTGACTTGTTATTTTAATAAAATCCATATTTATAAATGAATTGTAGAACGGTAATTTGTTTTTTCAGTAAAAAAGGAATAAGAAATTAATAATTTACTCAGCTGTAGATTTGTATTCAAAAAGTCTTTAAGAAAGTTAATTTTAACATTTAAATAATACAAGATATATAATACTGAAATAATTGCAGTCTATATTAAAAAGAGAAGAACTGTTTAAATTAAAATAGCATTTCAAAGCAAAATTGGCATTTTGGTTTCAATATTTAAAAATCAAACTTTATCGCCTTTTATCATTTTTAAATAAATTTACATTAGACTCCCATTTAATCTTGAAATCCAACTTGATACTCTTATAAAATTCAGAAATGTGGGTTCAGCTGGGTGTCACTCATTAGTATGGTTACGATTCTAGTGTTAATAATAACAATGTCACACGGACTGCCCAGTTTCATGTTCACAACACACACTGCCCATAATCATAATTTTTTCAGCAATTACTATTTTATTCGCCAAAGTATACAAATAAGAACCCATTTTAAACATAGCAAAATTTACTACGGTTTTTCGGTCCCAAAATAAGTTACAATGTTACTTGTCAACATTGCAAATTAATTGCAAAATTAATAACACTACATATGATATGTTAAGAATACATTTGAATCTTGTCAATTATTCTGAGCATAAAGTGGGGAAACTTTGGCTTCTTTTCCTTTGAAAGAATGCCTCGATGTTGCCGATGCTTGCAAGACTTCCACGGGAGTTGACCTTTTGCTTGGGTCACTCGGTACAGGTTGCAATGGCATGTTAAACAACACATGGACCACATCCCCACCAACATTGATCAAACACTGACCCTGAAAAACAACATTTATATGGATATTAAACAACAGAAACCCATCTTAGAAATTTTGGCAAATGAAAAGTTATCACGCATTAGAGGCTATTTTTGGACTACTATATCAATTCAGCGTACAAGGGAAACTTATTCTACGAGGGTAATTCAATAAAAGAAGAAAGCAGTTGCAGAAAAAAAAAGTAATTATTGCAACTAATTGAAACTTTCAGAAGTACAGTAGAACGTCGTTTATCCGCACTAATTGGGACCAAGAGTTGTGCGGATAACGATTTTTGCAGACAATTGAACCTGCGCTTATTTTATGCAGAAAAACACATACAGAACACACAGTACTGCTTTTAGACCCTTCGCTATCTAACTTCGATGCATAGCTCAAAATTTCTTCTTTTCAGGCTTTGATATCATAAACAGTCCTCTTTCCGATCTTATAACATGCGACTAAGGTATCAACACTCGCCTTTATTGAGTCTATTGATACTCTACCTTTTTTCTCGATTGATAAAACATTCCGATTTTGTTTAACTTGGTCACTACTTGCTCAGGTCATGGTTAATAAAATATAAAACCACAATTTTACTGAGCGAAAAGTGTTTTAGGAGTGCGGATGATTGACTTTGCGGATGATTGACGTGCGGATAAACGACATTCTACTGTACATAGATGTTGCTGGAGATAATGTTGAAAGCATTGTACAATAAAAAAGTTGTATCGATTGAATAAACTTTTTGCTCACAGCTGTTTGTCTGTTTAATTATTATTGACCTTCGTATTTGAGAATACTTATTGCATAGCATTACCTGGTTTTTGTGCGGATTGTGCAGAAGCACACATTCACTAATGAAAAACGAAACCAAAGCATTGCCACCTAAAGCCGCAACATGAGCGCGGATTATGGCCAAAACTTCAGCGATAAAACTGTGCATGAATCCGCTTAAGCCTCCAACCTGTATATTACAAAGTACAATGAAATCAATCAATGTAGCCAGTTCAGGCATGATCCCAATATCACAAAAAATTTACTTCTCGGATTGCAGTGCTTTCCCTAATGAAAAAGAAGTTCAGATTGCCGAGGTAATTTTCAATTTTGGCCCCGGGAATATATGGTAATGGTGTCAGATCAACTCCATGTTTGTCTTTTGTTGGTGGCTGTATTAAATGTTAACAAAATGAAAAAGAGGTTAATAGGAAACTATAAAAGTGATTTATAAATCAATAAAAACAGAGCAACCCTTGGAGCATTCATGTCATTTTCTTCCAAATACCTCCTGCAAATTTTATCAAACTATTTATGTAGTTTCTTCGCGATTTTCATGAAAATTCTTGATTTTTCAATCAAATAAAAATATGTAGAAATTTGGACAGGCAATTGTATGATCCTTATCAAATTGATTACTAATGGAGTCTATAACAAAATTCAATTCGTGTTTTAAACCATAATGATGCATTTGGGAATAAGTTTTTGAAATTATTGTAATCACTCAATCAAATTTGGAATAATCTCCATACCATAGAGGTTCTATTTGACATGACGTGTTTCGGCTCAAACACGGAACAATCATCAGATGTTAAAATTAAGTTTATAATAATTTGTAATTTGAAAATATGTGCCATATTTCGAATTACTTCAAAAAACAAGTCACAGTAGAATTTCAAATCATTAAATAAATAACAATTTCAGAAAAAAATCGCAAAATACCTTTTTTTAGCATATACTGTACGAATTCATTTCGGACGACTTTGGAATCGTTTCAACTATATTTTGCACATTGAAAACATTTGCCATGCTTTAAATTGCAATGAAGTAAAGTATGCTTAAAAAAAATGAAAAAAACGCACATGAAAAACTATAAACATAAAAATGAAATGGTGAAAAAATAATAAATTACATTAAAATACCCGTTTAAATTTGTAAATTTGTTCCTGTGTTCATGAGTAATTTTAAAATTAAATTGGAAATTGAAATCATAAAACAAATATTTTTCTATGTAAAATATTTAATTACTGCAACAAGGATGGCTCATTTATATTTAAACTGTAAAATGAAATGAAATAAAATTCACATGAAATGATTGGTTTCTTTTTTCCAACTGGAATTTTGGTCGTGGAGTTTTGTGCTGATCCTCCAATTTTCCCTCTTTTCCTTTATCTCTGCCATGATCATCTTCCATGTTAAACATCATTTCAGTTACCTTATCTTGTTCTGAAATCAAATTCTTCTATTAATAATTTTAACTAGATGCTCATTTGAATTACATGGAAATACCAAATTTGGTTGCTGGTGAAATCACCGGCCGAGAATTCTGGTTGGATTGCGGTTCGCCAATTCCAACTGTCATTCCCAGAACAGAAATCTAAAACGGAGAAAACATATCAAACAATTTCCTAATATATGCATTAAGGCCCCATATAATCAATTAATAGATTCCCGCCCGGAAGTTGACAAAAATGCATGCGCGCGTGCGGTTTTTTTTTATTTTTTATTCTAAATTGCAATTAATTTGATTGCAAAATGGCGCTGAAACCTCGTCACGAAGCCCTAGCCCTGATCATCATCACGAAATCTCCAACAGTTTTGCCTATGAAACGATCTGACTTGCGTTTTTGTGTGTTGACGCAAACACAGGGTACAGTTGTTGCTTTTTCAGTCGTATTTTAATGAATACATTTTTTTTGCTTGGAAAAACCGGTGCGCGCGGGACAGGAATCTATTTCATTATATGGGGCCTGATATATCATATACGCTGTGAATAAATATGATCACAATTTACGAACCTGAAGTTCATCATCATCTGGAAGGTCAACGATGAACTGAAGATTTGCCATTACACACGGAATCATTTTGCGCAGCTTAAAGTATAAACTCTGCAATGAAATTAATCAACTAATGCTATATAACCTTCTTACAAATTTCAAAGGTATTAGTTAATCCTTTCTTTCCTGCATAATATCACGAAAATGCTGAGTAAATTGACGATTGCCTATTCCTCCAGATGAGATTCTCGCTCGCCATACCCGAATAAACATCTGAAATGATTTTTTTAATTATGGAAAAATCAAGTAAATTAGTATTGTAATTAAAAGAGAGAATTACTTGAAGGTTACAAGCAATTGAATCAATTCCTGGCAGAGTATTTGTGTTGCAGCATTCAAAACCCAAAGGTGGATGCGGATCGATAAGAAGGTTTATAAAATCAATGTCTTCTGTATCGTCAACCTAAAACAGCAATAAACATTTGAGTTTCTGATATTTTCTCAGTGATTTTCATAAATATAGTATTAATTATACAAAAATAAAGGAACTTAAGTCATTAGGAACATTACAAATAAAGGAATTAAATAGGAATTGTAAAAAATACGGGAACATTTGGAAGCCTATAATTGTTATATATAATTACAGTGCAAATAACAAAATACTCTAGAACCTCAAGAACACAAGTGTCTTTGTTTCCCGATGACAAATCCAACTCTGGAAGATCATCTTCGCTGCTGTCTCCGTTCACTTCTTCGATTTTTCCATTTAGAAAATCCTACCAAAAACATTTGAACACTTCGTGTTGTTATTTATTTTGCTTTTTCTATCCAATATGCATTTTATTTCTCCTTACTAATGTCACTGGTGGTACAAGAACGTCATACAGTTCCCGGTTTTGAGTTATTGTTTCAAACAAATGCTGTTGCATTTCACACACTCGACCCTCATCAGTGGACTGAATTGGAAATTAATCAATGCATTGGAGATGTACTTATATATGTATTATAGAAACAATATTTTTATTTTTCCAAATAAAACTAATGTACCTTTCCAGATATTATGTTGAGCATTGGAGGTGGAGGCAAAGGGGAAAGATATGTTCCTGTTGCTGTCTGTGTACAGAAACTACGATTAGAATTGTTTTCTGTTGCTAGGAATAATAAAAATGCCAAACCAAGTTTCATAAATTCAAATTACCTATATTAACAGTCAAATTTTGTAAGAACGCCAATAATATTCAAAATCCATTCTACAATAATTTGTTATTTTCAATCACATATTAATGAATTTACGTTTAGTCAAATATTTATTTAATAAGAACGGCTGCTACATCCGTATTTCTATTGGAATTATATTTAATGTGTTCGTATTTATAGCAATATATTAATTTCAAAAATGAACTAAAACACCCGCCAAAGCAAGTTATTACAATATTTACTTCATGCGCAATACTGACTAACTTCATTTTCCCCCGATTTTCTAATCTCACGGATTTTAAGTTTCCGTCAAGTTGCATGTATTACCTACCGCGACTGCTACTAGCAACTTTACGCCGACAGACACTTGAATTCGTAATCCAAACAATGCATTCATGCCTGTAACCTACAATTGAATAAAGTTATCATTCATATTTGCTCCACTTTTAATATTAAAATACTATAATATCTATTTTGTGAACACATACTTTGCATTTATTGAGCAGCTGTTTGTGCAGTTCGTATTCCAGAAACGGAAGACTCTGAAATTAACCTTAGATTAATTTTTGTGATTTCCTTATAATATTACATTGTTAATTGACTAAACAGTAAAATCTAATTAATACTGTGCATTAATTTCGGCTATATGTGGGCATAATTACGTCACTAATCTCTTTGGCATTCACTTCTCCTTTCCCATCCTTTTTGGCACGACAAACTCTGAATTCACATAAAAATACAAATGTAATTGTGTATTATAGTTGAGATCTTCAATGTCATTATTTTTAATTGCAAACTATAATAGTACCTTGCTTGAACTAAACATCCATGACCATAAATTGGAATGCCTAATGGCGGCTCAATAGTCGTGAACAAGACGTCAGGAACACGAGCTTTCCTTTATCATTTAGAATTATTTCATTATTACGCACAAGTATATCATAACAACAATTTTAATAATAATACAGTCCTCCCTCGTTAATCCGGCAGATATGGGACCAGCCCCCCGCCGGATTATCGAAAACGCCGGATTACCGGATAATTACTAATAATGACGCATTTTAACAAGCGAAACTATATTATTTTGTACACATAGCATATAGGGTATGTATGATACACTTTTGTATTGAAGGTTGAAGATTAAAGAGATGAAACAATACCAATAAAGAACAAATTTACTTGTTTTGTAACAATACAGTGGAACCTGTATAAATTGAACCCATTCATCTTGAAAACCTGCATATATTGAACATAAATTTTGGCTGCACGTTTGCCCATAGACTTAACATTGCGCTGAACCTCTTTATGTTGAACCCCTCCATCTTAAAACTTGAACATAATTTGAGTCCACTCAATGACATTTTCACACTTTTGAACCCTTTCAAGTTGAACTTATCCCTTTTATCCAACCTGCCTTAACCCCAAACAAGAGAGTGAGACTTTTCCCATTACACCTGTACTACTACCCTGCATTTCAAGTCAAGAGGCCTTAGATATGGTTCAAAAATTTAAAGATTTTGCTATGAATAACGATGTTTCAACATGTTTCAGGATATGAAAACATGTTGCTGCTCCAGATTGAGAAAAAAATATATAATGGGAGACAAACAACTATTCCCATGATTTTCAAGAAAATTTAATGTTTTTTCTCAGATTTTTTTTATTTGTCTAACTTGAACACCCGTATAAGTTGAACGTTTTTTGTTATCTTGGGCGTTCAACTTCGACAGGTTCCACTGTATTATAGACGAAGCTGCAGGTAGAGGTAATAAGGACGTGTTAACTTAAATTCTACTAGACACAATTAACATCGCGCACAGCGATAATAAATGCCTACCTCCTGACAAACGTAGGAAAAAATTTTCGTGAGGGAGGCCAAAAAAACGCCGGATTACCGGATGCGCCGGATTATCAAAGGGCCGGATTATCGAGGGAGGACTGTACTACTATTCAAATTAATAGGTTAAATGATAAATTTAAAGTGTACTGCTAGTTTTCTAAGATCCTCTCAAACTTGCATCATGTACAAATAATACAAAAAATAATAATCTCCACTGGCTGAAAAAGTATGAAAAAGAACTACCGTAAATCCTCTATTAAACACCTAGGCGGCTATTTGAATTTACAGAACATTGCCCATGTGTTTGCTATGAGAGCGGCGTTTATTTGAGATAGGCGCTTATTAGAGGATTTACGGTATATTGTTTTCACAGTTGCAATCATTTTAATTTCACATTATTTAAACCCGATTCAAATTTCAGGGAAGTGTTACAAAACCTTGACAGTTCACCGTTAAATGAAACTACCTGCAAATTGCACATCGAACAAGATTAACTGGGAATGGAACACTTGCTTCACTGTACGGAATGTGACACAATCCACAGTTTATATATGTAAAAGGTGAAGCTTCGTGACTTAAAAAAGGAAAACATTATTAATTAGAACTTCATTAGTTAATTAAATGTTCTGCGTTCAAAAAATTGATATATAGGACTAGGCATGCTTACGTTAAGTCGTAATAATTGCGATGTCGGAGATGCGTGGGCACATTAGACGCCGGCACTGAGGTTATATTTTCTTGAGCATCTTTGTTTATTGCACTTCCCTTATCTCGCAAGTCAGACAACTTGACATCTTCGAGATTTGCTGTCTCAAATATCTGATCTGTCTGATGCCACTGGACAATGGCAGCTGTGCCACTTGCAGAGAGCACACATATGTCTTCGCTAAAGAATCGCGTAAAATGTAAAATACTTCCATAGATATGCGCAAATCAGCAGACTGCATGAGCTTGTGAGAATAACTTATTTAACGTAAAGGGAAGTTTAGATATGCAATTCAAAATAACAATAATGCAATTTGTTTTCAACTTCTTGAAAAGAAACAAAAGGTATATTTGAAAAGTTCAAATTTTTCTCATAAAATATTTGATCAGATCCTTACTTACAGTATCTTACAAAAAGCATCAAATAATTTTACTGTACTTTCAAGATTAAAGTGGGCCTATTTAATAAACCTCTATTATGACTAATTTATTACTATACCTAATGGTATACTGTACGTACTATATGTGTACATAAATGTAAACTATGAGGCGAAAGTCCGTTTCTCTTTTAAATATCGTGAAAACGGCAAGAGTTATCTTCATATCACTGAAATGCATTACCAAAAGCTGGTAGTTTCGTAATACCCCAGGACTACATTGCAGCCGAGAGCTCTTGCATGCGCTCTGACTTCCATCCGCAACTCCGTCCACCAAATATCCCTTGTTTCAGGTTCATCTGAAATCCAAATCATCCCATAATCTAATTTAATACCTACCAATCACATCTAGTAAAAACAAGAATTAATGCGAACACAAACACAAACCCGGGTTATTAATCCTTCCGAGCAGTTTGACCGATCTGGCCGACACGACTCCACCGAGATGTACAATGAAGTTATTTGGGAATTGCGTCATGGATAGAAAAGGATATTCCTGAAAATGAATTTCTTAAAAAAATACCACAAATTACCTAATACACGTATAGGCACGTATTTGCCTCACTATTTTTACCAGCATATCAACACTCTCGTGACCCAAAATAGGCCTCTGTACAGATTTAGCGATGGTTCCTGAACTTGTATATGGTAATCCTGCAGTTTATCATTTAAAAAGTGTAGAGAATTATGGAGTAAAATTAATGTATTAATTAAGAATGACAACAGCAAACCTTTTGGTGTATTGCTGAGGTCTGTTTCTGAAAGACACCACTGCAGACTGTGAAGCATTGCTGGTGCTTTTGCAGGAGATTGCGACAACTTTGGGGCAGTCGGTGTAATCGGAGAACTGGACATCAAGTGAGACTCATCTGGCAGAGGAGACCTTAAGTAATTCCATCCCCGAAATTAATTAAACTGTAGATCAATAATGTGAATCAACATGGTTATAGTATATTGCTGTGAAATTGGCGAAAAACACATGATATAACCTCTACATTTGATTACCATTAAAAAGGCAACTTACATTTATAATATTAAGGACTGCAACTTTGGTAATAGTAGTAATATACGAGTATAATAATGGATTACATAGTAGAAATTAATTTATTTTTTGATTTTTACTTGTCTGGCGAAAATTAGTAATACAATAAAAAATAATGTCATTTATTGATCATTGATCATTCTGGGTCATTCCATATCAAATCACACAATGCCTCCCACATGACCATCAACGATTTGGCTGATTTTTTGGTAGGGTATGCTTAGTCCTATATGAGCTATGAAATCTCCGAAAATTTTATGTCTCTAGGTCTTGCACATTAGTAGTCATTTTGCATGGAACATAAGTATAAACCCTGTAGTTGTTCTCCGTCTTGAGTTATTCGTCTCCAAAAGTTCGGAAAACGTGATCGGCTCTGAGGCCATTTTTGAAACAGGATAAAACAAAAATTATAATGCTGACAATAGTTTTTGTGACATGATTCATCAAGAATATCTATTAGCGTGTCCCTGGATTCCAAATATCAAGCAGATAGGACGAATAGTTTTTATTTTAGAGCCCTTTGAACTCGCCCTCACGAGCCGACAATTTCCCGAATGAACTTTTGGCCAAATTTTCTAGAGTCCGTAACTCTATAACGAAAAAACCTAGAGTCCTAAAATTATCAGAGATTTCATAGCTCATATAGGACTACAACATACCAAAAAATCAGCCAAATAGGTGATGGTCATGTGGGGAACATTTCCAATTTTGGGTTATTTGATATGGAATGACCCGTCTATATATGTACCTAAAATAGAAAATATACATCACATTATAAAATTGGTGAATATAAAGATACAGTCAAAGCCGGTTAACGTGGCCACATCCGTCCTACCTGATTTGGCCACGTTATCCGGCTGGCCACGTTAAGCGAAATGAAATTTTTTTATGAAAAATTGCTAACATTGATTTTTCTAACATCGTTTTATTGGTGCATGGATAATTTACCACATCGGAATATTCGTTGTCCATTTTTAAATGCTAATCATGATTAAGAAATCGTCATTTACAATTTGGGTTACTTGCATGCAAACAGATTTGAAATAATCCGTGCCCACGACAAATTGCTTTAGGTCATGACACACGAATGCTCTTGGTGAGCCGAAACATACAAGTTTGTATCTAACGGAACCTACTTTGTGGATATGGATTATTCAAATTTTTTTTTGCTAATTAAGATGTTCCATAAAGAAAGGCCTTATTCATTTTCAATGAAAGTCTCGGATATCTTGTTGACGGAGGGATGCATTGTGCACAACTTGGCCAGATAAAGATGAAATTGCCCATGGGGAACAATCAGTCGTTATTTTGTGCAAAACTTTCGGAATCTCTGATGGCTACTGTGTGCAGAATGTTGGCCTGCCAACAATTTACATAGCATAATGGAATTTTGTGGCCACGCTAACCGACTTTCTGCCACGCTAAGCGGAGCTTCCAGCATGCAAAACACTGCGTTTGATAGGTCCTAGGTCAAACTGCCCACCTTAGCCGGCGGCCACGTTAAACGGCTGTGATTGTATTTATGATTTTGTTTTTAGTTCAGCATCAAACGGGTTGTAAAAACAATGGTCATCAACTAAAATATGTACAAATTACACAAACTAAACTGATACAATCAAAGATGGAAATTGTGCAACATACTCTCGTGTTGTATCCCTTGGAGGCGTCGGTGAATGATGTAGAGGCTCAGCAAGCTTTCTCATCAACGTAACCGCGGTCCCAATACCGCGAACCACGATTCCCGACTCACCTTCAAGGTCAAAGCACTGTCTATACCTGCATTTTTTAACATCATATTTCTACATTATGTGGCGTAACTCATTCCCTTCGTATTCTTTTCTCATCTTATACTTACCCAATCACTGCATTCCCTCCCAACTCCAAAGCTTTTAATCCTATTTTCCTCTGAACCTCTCCTGAAATCAAAATAATTTTCACACTGATGTAACAATTGTAAGGTTCTCAAATTAAGCATGTATATATGTTCTTGTTCTATTAATGCGCGTATTTAGAACAGCGCCATTGACATTATTTTCATTCTAATAAAAGTTAGTTGCATTTCAATCGCAAACCGCACAACTCGTATACCTCACATGGCGCAGTCGACAAAAGTCTTTTAACCAGTTTTTTAAGTCATCCGCCTTCAATCAGTCTACCATCTGTCTTATAAGTAGCTGATATCACCATTTGCATCGAAAAACCGCCTAGTTAATTGACATTGTGACCAAAATCACTAATTTTGGGGCATCAGTCAATCGACCGCATCACGCATCACATCATTTCCATCATTACGCCAACGCTTTTCCAAGTTTTTGAGACGCTAACCATAGCAAATCTGGTGCAAGGACATTCTCTATCGCCTTTTCTGAACGTTTTGTGAAAGTTTGTGCAGTGTTTGTGTTCTTCTTGCCTTCAAAACGCAACTTTGGTGGCACTACTTCTTCGCAATAACCAGTTTTCAGTTTGGCCGCAATTCCGGAACATCTAGGAAATATTCTGGAACATTATCTGAAAATATTCTGGAACATTCTCTGCAAGAATTCAAGCTCCGCCCTTTTCATCTGTTAGCCAATAGACAGTTTTTTTAGTGAACATTGTGGTTTCTGCCTGTTTTCAAAGTAATTTCCATATTTATTTTTGTTCATTATGGACATCTTCGCAACTGATGTCAACATTTTGGCCGCCTTATCCAAAAATGAACTTGTTGCTGAAGCCAAGCTTCGGATTCTGCCTTGAATGGGTTCTAATGATGATTTAGCCCTAATTATCGCTAATGATAATGTTGCACGCCATGCAAATGGTACTCTTGCTATTCTGGAGAAGTATCACAGTCAGAAAATCACCATTGCTGATACTTCAGCTCCCCAAGCAACACCGCAGCCGTCACAATTATTGCAAAATGTTGATGAGCTCATACGTCTTTTCCAAGTCTTCCAGACCTCGCAACAGTCTGCTTCTATTCAGATCGTGTCTTCACATGATGCTGTTCATGCCATTCCAAAATTTTCGGGCTTAACTACGGAAAGTGTTCATACGTGGATCCAGAACATTGAACGTGTACAAGATTCTGCCAAATGGTCACCTGAACTGACTGTGTTGAATGCTACTACTCGACTCACTGGACAAGCCTTAAATTGGCATCGTGTTCAAGGTCAACACTTCTCTGCATGGCCTGCATGGGTGATGCCTTCGCCAAACGTTTTCAGTGCCCCATGAATCCAACGGAATTCATTGCCTTTCTGTCAATGCGCACGCTGTTGTCAACTGAAACAATTGCAGCCAACATTTTTGATAAAAATGCAATGCTGGAGCAATCACCTTTTCCTCTGTCATCACAAGATCGTGTATCTATGATACTTGCAGATATTAGGGAATCAGCATGTGCATATGCTCTTGCAACACCTCCGTGCACTGATGTTGATATCCTTCTCGACCGTGCAAATTATTTGGACAAACTTAGTCGTATCAAGACACCGACTGTAACTCCGGGTAACAACAAGAATAGCTACTCACATGTTTCTGCTGAACATGTCAACGCAGTACCTACAAATGCTGAGCCTTCCAAAGTTGATCGTCCATCACCACGGAAAGATTGACACCCGAAATACAGTCCACATCTCGACAATACCTCAGACAAGGTTTGTTTTCGCTGTGGTGTAAAAGGACATGTCTCCTATTATTGCGCGTTCAACCATCCCGTTCTGCAACAAACCCTTCTCTGCCAGTTCTGACATAGCACATTGCAGTCCACAACACCCAAACCTCCGCCGAAGACTTCGACAGCTTCAAAACCATCCGTCAATTGTGTTGCTCCAAGCTCACACACCTTGACCTTGGCTCCCGTTACCATCGACAATGGCGTCATTGTTGATGCGCTTCCGGATTCTGGTTCACATATTACTATGATTCGCTTGTCACTCGTTCCTTCCACTGCTTTGGTTTACCCCTGGCAGGGTGGAAACTTTCAAGTTGCTGGCGGAACTGTCACACCGTCTGGCTGCTTTTCTAGGTATTGGGAAAATCCAGCATATTATGCCACGTGTTGCCATCGTTGATCCTCTGCCTGTTGCTGTGCTGTTGGGAAAAGATTGACAATTTGAGGTCCAAGCTCGCATTATCTACGAGCCCAATGGAGCAATCTGCATCAAGACGCCTACAATTATGGATGAATTCCAGTGTGTTATGTTGCCAGATCCAACTGTTGGATGCATCGTTTGCTCTCAATATAGCTCCGCACCAGTTTTTCATGATGATCACAGCTCTTCATCATGTTTCGCAGTCATCACCACTTCAGATAATACTTCTATTTCATCTTTGGATGCTACTATTCACAATCATGCTGTTTCATCTGCAGTTTCAGTCCCCGATGATGCATCTGACGAAAGACCTGACCCTAACCGGGTTGCTGCGGTCTGAAATCACGGCCATACTTGATTCAATTCATGATGTTCACAGTTTCCTTGGTTTTGCATATACCATCGCTGCTCCGTTGCATTTGTTGCTCAAGAAATCCGCAAAAGGTGACTCGCCACCACGCTCTAATCAACCTGTTACACTCGACTCCAATCAACAAGCAACTTTCAACAAACTCTTTTAGCCTTCTTCGTCCAGGGAGCGCCTACTCAAGTTCACACTGATGCCTCGTACTCTGGCCTGGGGGCGTGTTTATTACAATGGCATGATGGCACACAACGCGTAATTGAATACACCAGCAGATCGCTGAAAGATGCTGAACACCGTTATCACAGCAATGAACTTGAAATTGCAGCAGTGCATTGGGCCTTAACTAACAAATTTCGTCTTTACCTTGTCGGACATCCTTTCACACTCGTCACAGATAATTTCACCACTGCCTATGTTGTGTCCAAAGCCAAAACAAATCGCAAGTTTGCCAGATACGCAGTGGATCTGTCCAGTTTTGATTTCACGGTGGTTCATCGTCCCGGGAAATTAAACGCTGTTGCGGATCATCTTTCACTGTACCCTCTTCCGGTCCTCGCTTCAGTTTCGCCAAATACATGAGAACTACGCTGTGGACAATGGCATTTTGGTCCATAAAACCATTGAAAATGGCACTCGATCGTATACGTGCACGTTATTGGTGGTCTTCCATGAGAAAAGATACCAAATTATATATTTGTGGTTGCATCACTTGTCAGCGCAGCAAGAGACGAACACCCGCATACGGTTTACTCGGCGAACGTCCCATGCGGATCATCTCAAGCTTCCACTCACCAAGACAGGAAACAATTATCTTATTGTTCACACTTGCCATGCTACTCGTTTCATCGTTGCAACACCAACCCCAAACACGGCTACCGATGATGTCCTTTATGCCTTAGAACATCACATCACCTAACGCTTTGGTATACCGATTGCATACATTTCGGACAATGCCACTTCCTTTACGTCGCACAAATTTGCAACTTTTCTTGCTAAATTTGGTATCACGCATTCTTTCACACCGCCTTATACACCTCACGCTAACGGATTGGTCAAACATGCCAATCAAACGATCATCGCCACTCTTACCAAGTTTGGTCATGACAACCCTGCCAATTGGGATTCCCTACTTCCTAAGGCCATACTTGCAATCAACACCGCTACCAACAGTTTTTTGCAAGCTTCACCGTTTTTCGTCCTCTATGGATATCACCCACGTCTTCCACCTGAAGAGTTGCACCTCGGCACTATTCTCACGGACGCCTCACGTGTCGATCAGATTGACATGCTAACTCAAGTTCGCCAGACTACAGTGGAAAACCTTTTGAAAGCACATACCAAAAACAAACGTCGTTATGATTTGCATCGTACTGATCGAGAATTTGAACCAGGTGACATCGTGTGGTATGAACATGCGCAACCTTCTGATGACAAACTCACTCCACGTTTCAAGGGTCCTTATCGCATAATGACGCGTATTGGCAATGTTTGCTACTGCATTGCTCCCCTATCAAGACCTGATAAACAACAGGTGGTGCATGTCCAAGATCTCCGTCTTCACAAGAGCCGTCCCAACTTGGATGACCCCGGAACCATCAATTGGTCTTCTACAGACGACGTGCCACACTATGTACCATCCACCACACCCGAAGTAGTTGAAACGCCTATTGAAACCAATTTGGATGAAGATCCTATTTCGGAATCTACGTCTATTCCTTTACGATATCCGACGCGCCAACGTAGATTACCGTTACGTTTATGTCACCCTGATATACTTGTAGAGAACCTATAAGTTAAGCCTGTTATGCCTTAACTGGGGGCGACTGTAAGGTTCTCAAATTAAGCATGTATATATGTTCTTGTTCTATTAATGCGTGTATTTAGAACAGCGCCATCTATTTATATTTTTCATTCCATTGACATTATTTTCATTCTAATAAAAGTTAGTTGCATTTCAATCGCATTCCGCAGAACTCGTATACCTCACACAATTGAGCCAACTTTGTGAATGCCAATACTATACGTAGTAGTAGATTACCAGAAAGTTTAGAAAAAAGGGTTTGTCTTGCTTCATTAGAAGCTCGAGGTGTTCTGATCTTGTCGATCCACTGGTATTCGGGGTCATCGTTGACCACTAGCTCTTCGACAAAACCATGAATTCCTTGAGCTCTGTGTCCATGAGGAACTGCAGCAGCTTGGAATAACAATAACATTAAATAATAATAAATAATATATAATAAATAAATACCACTAATAATAATGATAATGACAATAATGATAACGGTAATGGTAATAGTAATGGTGGTGGTGATGATGATGATGATGATGATGATGATGATGATGATGATGATGATGATGATGATGATGATGATGATGATGATGACAATAAATAAGATCAAAACATAAATAATAAAAGCAAAAATAATGAATTACAGACCAGGTTATTACGTATGATATAATTATAAAAAATAGAAAAGTTAAAATTGTTGTACTGCAAAAGAACTGCACTCCGCAAGAGGATTGCCGAAAGCGGTTGAAGTCGCTGAACAGATCCACCTTGATGATTACGTTGACTTCCCCTCGTATACCTTAATTTGCCAACATTTGAAGTAACGTGTTAATTGCAATATCATTTCAAGTGTTTCAAACTTGCATCCGTTTCATTTATTACCGTGCATGGTATCATAAATGGGGATCCATCCGGACATTACAGAGCCCGTTTCTCGAGGCAACAGAAGCGGGCTCAAGTCGATGTAAACTTTGCCAATCGCGTCGTTTGCACTGTACGTGTCATAATCCATAACACTGCAAATTTCATTCGCTTCATTAATTGAATTCAACGAGATCAGAAATGAATTTGCAGTTAAATTGGCAATTGGTTACAGTGAAACCTGTCTACGTTGGACACCATCGGTGCAGCCAAAAAGCGTCCAAGTTAGACAGTTGTCCAATATATTCAGGGGTGACAAAAAAAAATTTTGCTTTTATTTATCGTAAAACACGTCAGAGGTAAAAAAAACATACATATGACTGTACATGTGAACAAGATAAAATACTTTTACAATTTATTAAAATAATTGGTAATATTGATTTTTTTTCTTTTCAAATTAAAATTGCTTGCCAC